>JASAND010012339.1:0-75065 GCA_030248195.1 Trissonchulus latispiculum
TATGCTTCGTTCAGTTACGTATTGCTCCTGCCCAATTCGGTCTAAGGCTTTGTCTCGGTGACTGCAGAGCAGGTTTTCATTATTTTACACACATATCATTAAATAATATCTTGTATGCTTAAGGAGGAGGGGTCGCAGGGTACCAAATTTTATTATCACTGATTTCACTCATTTTCGTGAAGAATATACCCCCATGTGTCCAAAAACAGTTTTAGTGTCCACCGTCAATCAAGATAAGAGATTCAGTTCCAAATCCCAACAATTTAGTATTTACGCCAGTATGCCTCGCTGAGGGCTTTGAAGAGCCATGGCACATAGGTGGATGACTAAAGACTACGGCATAACAAATACATCAATTTGAAACCTCTAACCTGTACGTATTTATTGCTGCCTTGAAATTGTGCAAATGGCAAAGTCAAGCTAATGAGCAAGCAACAGTGTTTAAACGATTTCGTCTATGTCCTTCCGACTAGTCATTTATTCCAAAGCTTAACTCGCTAGTGAACTTTCACCCACTGCTTTGTAGAGACGTAGTGGAAGAAGATAAATGTTTAGGACATCAATAGTTTCAATTTGATATAAACTATGGCTATTGGCATATTTGAAATCGTTGAAAATTTGACATTTGTGATGCCCGCAGGTGTCCGTCATGATATCGTTGTGTAGCTTGTTACGCACAGAGTCGATTTGCATAAACTTGGAATTAATGTTGGTACTACGAAGCCTCCACCGTCCGCCCCCCACTCGCCCCCACCCCCACTAAGCTTCAAGCCTTCCACTTAAGGTGCCCATAAAATTTTAGGATTTTTGCCACAGCCTCGGCTTCGCCAAATCTTTTGGTCAAAAATCGTCGTAATGGTGCTAAAACTCAATTTTTGGCACTTTTAAGCTTATAGTGAAAAACAGGCGTTTTATATTTTTTGGCATTGAATACAGGTGATGGCCTTTACTTCACGGACTTCCACTCTCCCCCAATTTCTTTTTCTTTCGTCAAAAGAATCCAGCTGTGCCTGCCTAGTAAAGCCAAATTTTATTGAGATACCTTTAGGGCACTGACTTGTTAGTCAGCAAACACGAAATTTCTGAACATTTCCTTTGTTGCTGGTTACTCTGATAATTATGAGACAATGATGTAACAACGGCCGTTGTAACAATGCAGTGTGGCACCTGCTATTATTACAAGATTGCCAAGTGTAACCACGGCTTAACTCTTTCATTTTCCTCATCGGCGTGATCTTGGTGGGCCATTGCGAATGAGAGGAAAAAAGTTTTCCAACAAGTGCTCTTCCCAGTTTTTGAGGATCCACAATGATTACTAAAACATATGAAAGTTGAGAAAAATCGGAGATAGTGCGGTAACTCGCTAATTCTCCCCTTACGGCATCCGCTTGATGTTTAAGCTATCTTTCTCTAGATGTCTTACTTGAAACTGCTGCATTAAAATTTAAAAAACAAACGAAACTATTAAGCACGATGAAAGATTGATCTGATTTGTCATTTTTGTGTCTTGGCACCATTTTCATTATTTACTGAGACCAGGAAATATTATATAAAACACCTTAAAATCTTAAATCATTGCCATTATAGATAAAATTTAAAAATTTCTTGAACATAGGGAAAAGGTTGTCCAAAGGACCTGATATAATAAATATTACTAAAACCAGAGAGGTTTGGAGATCACAAATAATGCTATTCAAATTACTCAATATTTCGTCCACAATAAGCGTTTTTGCATCTGTTCTCCAACTTGAACCTGAAATAAAGCAACCAATTGTCGTAATGAAATGCATTTATAAAGAATTAAATGTTTCAGTAGCGTTTAATGGCGAAATTTAAAAAATTTTTCAACAAAAAACCGTACCCCCGGGGTATTGGTGTCGAAAACCGCTCAGTAGACTAATTTGGGTGACATGTTACGCAAAACGTGAGTCCCGAACCCGGAAAAGGAAATTTTTGAAAACAGGAACGTGTTGAAAAGTACAGGATATAACGGGTGCAAGGGGGAGGTCCAAGGTAAAACTGCAAGGGGTTGGCGGCGCCCCCAGAAGTTGAAGAATTTTTGCATTTTTGCTCTGAAATCTACATTGGATGTTTATTTTTTGCAAAAAAGTGAATTATCGCGCCGAAGGCGCGAAAATTTTTAAAAATAGCTGTTTTTGAGCATAAAAATAGCAAAAAATTTCCCATTCTATCATCCCAACAGGGGGTCTAGACCCCTTGAACCCCCCCCCCGGGTGCGGCCTTGGCTGACTACACTAAAGAAGCAAACATATTACGGCTATTCTCCCAAAAGATATGAATCTAGAAAACACTTTTCAGTCAGAATAGGAATTTTTAAGGCCAACTTTAAAAGCCAAAAATATAGCAATAATATACAATGACAAATGTTTCCGACATTTATTGGCAATTTTAATGAAGGTATCGCAGGCCAGCATTCAAATTTCTTCGTGTGTTTTGAACAAAATTTAAGGTATCAAAGTAAGAGTACATAATAGATAAGAGTTTGCTACTATGCATTCATTCTCTATTACTCGATTTCGGAAATATTGGATGGATTTACGCTTACTTCCTACTGTACCCAAACACTCTTTCCCTAATAAACTTTTGAAATCTATGCAGCACCAAACATACCATGCATGAATTCAAACAGTTTGTTGACAACGGTTTTCAGGAACTTCCCAATGAGCGCGTAGAAGCGGGGATACTTACGACGACATACATGATGTTGCTGGCAATGACCGCCTTATTGTCCTTTCCACGTTTCTGTTCGCATAGGCCAAGTAGATTTTGAAAGAAACGTAGATTAAATTGAATTCATAGAATATACGTCTAGCCATCAGTCCTTTACATAATATAGTTTGATGGATGTACGACCAATAATGATCAATTTATTGTCAAATGATCATACCCAACGCCCCAACTTCCTACATCCGTCTCCCGAAGCATACGTAGTAGGGCTGTTCTCTGGCTGTGCAGCGGGCTCTGGGCCCGGGCCGGGCCTTCGCTACCCGAGAGGCCCGGCCCGGGAATTGTTTGTTTGAGCCCAATTTTTGCCCAGGAGGGTCTCGAAAGCCTGTAGCTCCGCTACAAGGCCCGGTCAAAGCCCGGGCCTAATGGCCCACGCGGCCAAGTCTACAGTTGATGTTTTATTGCCTGCCTATTGCACTATCGCGCGTAGAATGTATAGCTAAAAATCACCATGGGTTTCTGCATTTGTTCACATTTATATGAAGACTTGATGACAGTATGAGATAATGGCTTTGCGAAAAATGCTTCTTTTATAATTTCTCTGTTCTAAAAGAATTAGTTTTCCACTGAATTTGTTTTGATTTGATGGTTTTATAGATGTCATTAGAGTAGTTTTGTCCACCGCCCCAGAGAAGTGCCAAACCGGCATGTATTTGTCAGCACATAGTCTCAAAAGTAAACGCATGGGCTTTCAAAATCCTCTCACAATAGGTGCAATCCGGAACAATTTGAGTTGTGAGTTTGCATAACAAGAATATGTGTATTAATCCAAATTTATTCTTTCACTTTCAAGCAGTTCGTACACTATGTAACTTCTACAATGGGACATCGGTTGTTTCTTCAATTCGATTTGTTTCGCTGGTGCGCAAATCCCTTGATCTTAATCACAAATGATAAGTGTCTTTTTAGCTAAGTCGTCTAAGTTGAATTTCAGGAAATTAGAAGAGCTCATAAACAGACAAATCGACAGTAGTAATTTAACATTCTGATTCTGATTCTGATTTTGTTTATTGTGAAATCGCTCTTCGTTATGGAGAAATAAGCTGAAATCTGTGCGTAAACTGTATTTTGCCTACTTTTTCCAAATTTGTCAAACGATTACTTTAGCTCGAAAGCAGTAATCGGGGCAACTAAAAAAACCTCCCTGGGTATGTTTGTGCAGAACTCATTTGTTAAGTAGCAGCCCTCCAGCTTGCATGGTGAATGCGCCACAATCTTTGGAAAAAATTGGTCGTGTTTTTGCAAAAACGACGTTTTTCATGATAGCAGCCTACGGGATAGCTGTTGGAAGACGATCATGCGTCGGATAATTTGCTCCTGTTAGACCTTCAGATCGACGCCCTTAGTTTGATTTTCCGGCTTGTGTAGTTCAAGAAATGATGGATTATTTGATTTCTGCAAAAATGACGACAGTTTTCGACGCCAAAACAAGAAAATCGGCTATATCGCACGCTAGAGAAAAGCTAGAAAGTTGCTTTAAAAAGCAAAAATGTGAAGCTCAACGAGATCTTTCAAATGAATATAGTCATAACTGTATAGCTGCCGCCAAACTTTCAGAAATTGGGAAAAACCCGCCTTGATCAGAAATCTCGAATTTTTGAATCGGGATTGCGCGGAGGGTATCACGCTAAAAGAACGTATTTCGGAAAGTTTCGCCAAATTTCATCCTGATTTGCGCCGCCAACCAACAATTTGTGCCCAAGCGGAATCACCACCTTAAATCATAACCCGTAAATCATGTTACAAAGCTGCTTGTATAATAAAAGATTTCCTAAAAAGTAAATTTGTGTGTGTGTAAATATGGTGAAACTGCCGATTTTGAATTTCATATCGGCACTTGTTCGAGCTGTCCGGGCCTTGTAGCGGGCTCGGGTTCGGACCGAAGCGGGCCTATGTAGCGGGCTCCGGGCTTGACCGAGCCAGCCCCGGTGGTGAAATGAGCTCAGTGGGCCGGGCCCGGGCCGGAGAAACTCAGTATCGGAACAGCCCTAATAGTAGTGACAGAACCCAAAAATTTACATTGTCACCTACATCTATACGTGGAGGTAGGCTGTAGCGTACCACCCGCTAGCCTTATCTTTTCACCTAAAAAATAGGATAACACTAAGTTTGAACGGTTACTTATTTTGATTAATTAAAAAGCTAACCTCTAATCACAGTCACCAGAAATCGCTTTTCATCCTCCTCCATCATGGCTCCACTGATAGAGCCAATGGCCCAACAAAGCTAAAATAAACAAAACAAAAAGACGTAACTCAAAACTTCAAAACAGCCCAAATTAGCAAATACCAACATGACAAAAACTTCCGTTCGGTATTCGATTTTCGAATACAAAAAATTATTCAGCTAAGTGAAAATCTGAGGCAAGAGAAAACAAATGAAAAAGTCTTCGCTAGAATTGTAGTATTTCAAACGAAAAGATAGTTCGCAACAGCAGCTTGAATCTTTCCGTAAGATACATACACATCCAGCCTAACCCTTACTGTAAATTAAAACATTTCCTCAAAAATACGCAGAAAACTGCAATTTAAAAATAAATTTTAACCTACAGTGTTCAGATTTTTCCAGGACCACTCTGTTCCATTGACCTGACGCTGGAGCCTGTCATAATACGCTCAGTGTCTACATAGCTTGGATGAGTCAGATACACTGAAATGAAACCATAACATCAATTAGCAAGTTTTTCAAAGAAATCCCTAATGACTTAATAAATTGTTAAGTAATTAATGGTTGTGAAATTTTAGAATGATTACAATTTCACACCTCCACATTTAGCACAGCACAGACAGTTTACTACAGCTCTAAAACAAATAAAATGAGCTTAAGAAGTGGCTCCTTTTTGGAACAAATGGCACATCCCTAACCAACTGTACGATGGGAGCTTGCAGCATGCAGGCTCCTGTGCCTACTACCGATTAATCATTGGATAATCTGGGAGCCGAACCTTTGTAGCCCTCAGTTTGCTATTAAACAACTTTTATCATAATGATTGAATATAAAATTATAAAGCGATAGGCATGGAGGGTGAAAAAGATCCCTCTGTGTCTTGTTGCGCATAATTAAATGTACCAATTTAAAGATTTTAACCGGATGAATGTCAAATACACCGGACACCGGGTGAATGCTGCACCTGATTTCACGCACACACCGGGGCAGTTTCATAAACGTTTTCGAGTTCTCGAACTCTCAAGTTGCAAGTTGCGAGTCTCAAGTCACGAGTGTGAAGCTCAAGTGTTTCATAAGAGTTTTCCGCAAGCTCGAGAAAACCAGACGAATTTGCAAGGCTACTAGAGAACATGAGGCCTCAATTCAAGTGCTTGAGAACTTGCAACTCGAGCAAGGAACTTGCAAGCTATTGACAAGGAGGATGCTTGTCGCGCTATTCATTCACATATGCCATATGCAAGCTTTGTGCGCATTATACGCAATAGTACATACAGTACAGGCACTAAGCGTAGATACGGGGCGGGCGGGGCGGGCGGCCGCCCTCCCAAAATAATGGCTTTGCCCCCCCCCCTGAAAATTTGGGCAAACGAAAAATTTTACGCCCGCGCGGAGCGCAAATTTGATTAATGTGATTAGAAACATAGACAAATTGTACATTAATGCTTCAAAATAGCTCAACATTGATGCATTTTCTACACCATTAAAAATTTTGCGCCTTCGGCGCGAATTTGGCTATTTACATTATCAAATTATTTTTTTTCATTAAGCATGCTAACGAATGTTTGTATATATAACTAGTTGCTTTGCAGTTTTGCTGTTAAATATCTGCGTTATTCCCAACATCTCAGCTTCAGATCATAATTGGTTGATATGATCAGGATACGCAGTTCTTAATGGGAGCATCCTAATAGTTTGAGTTTTCGGACAAGACAGTAAACGTAGAAAATAGCAAATATATAAGGCGGGGGTGCGAAATGTTGTTAGACAATTGATAAATCATTGTAAAGAATTAAATGTTTCAATAGCGTTTAATGGCGAACTTTAAAAATTTTCTCTTAACTTCTGGGGGCTCCGCCCCCAGACCCCCGTTTGGGACTTGTGTACCTATTATAATTAAACCTCTACTGGGTTGCTTTACTTTACCTTGGTTTACCTGCTTTCTAGTTCTGTTATTAACTGCATTATACCAAACACTGAAGTCCTGCCTTCAACGACGGATAATGGATATGCTTAGAATACCCTGTTCCAAATGGGAGCATCTTAGTCTTAGTTTCGTACGGGATTGTGGAAGTCAAAAATTTAAATGGATACAGCAAATTAAACTACAAAATTTAGTTTGGGAACTGATAATATACAATGCAAAGAATTCAATGTTTCAGCAGCGTTTTAACGGCAAAAATTTAAAAATTTTCTCAACTTCTGGGGGGCTCCGCCCCAGACCCCCCGCTTTGGGTTTTTGCGTGCCGCTTTCGGTTACAACAGCATTAAGCTATGTATATATATATATATATATATATATATGTACTGAACTAGAAAACTTATATTACCAGGTAAAGTTACAGCATATGTAGCGTGCAGATTTATTGCGCAAAAATGAAATTTACCCCCCCCCCCAAAACCTTCGGTCAACACCGCCCCCCTGAAAATTTTTCGTACCTACGCTACTGAGTAGGTATTTTTAGGGATTTTTTCGGGGGGCTTCCTGAGGCGGGCGGGGGGGGGAAGAAATTTTCAAGGGGGAAAGATTTTGCAAAAATTAGCCAAAAAATGTGTATTTTTTGGCGTATTTTGCATAGTGAAACATAAAAAGTTCTCAAAAGTGCCAGGATTTAAGCTAAAAATAGCTATTTTTTTACGGAAAAATCTCCGGCGAAGCCGAAATTTTTTGAAAATTGGCCTATTTTTCGCAAAAATTTGAGCCTCCAAAAAATCCCGGGGAGGGAAGCAAAAAATCCGGGAGGGGGCGATTTCGGGGGAAAGGCATTTTCGGGGGGGGGGGGAGGTCAAATTCGGGGGGCCGCCCCACCCTGTAAAATACCCTGCGGTATGCATATGCATTTCTAAGTATACATGTCGACCCAACTAACAAATCTAACCTAAGTCAAAATTAAACTTAGCTTGAATCTAACAAATAGGAATAAAATGGCTGGGTAATGGCGTTGAAAATAATGAATGGAAGCATTGGGTTGTTTTCAAATAAATCAATACGTGTCAGGCTGCGTGACTGCCTGCTGACTCAGTAGTCATTTATTAGCTACTCGAGAAGCAACTTCTCTGGTCAATTTTGACCAGAGAACTTGCAGGCTACTCGAGATTTGCAACTCGAGAACTAGAGAACTTTTATGAAACACGCATTAGACTTTACTGTGGAAACGTTTCCGCAACTTGAGAACTCGAGAACTTACAACTCGAGAACTTGCAACTTGAGAAACAAAGAAAGAATTTGAGAAATTTTATGCAACACTTGAGATGTCAAGTCTCGAGTACTTGAGGCCTCAAGTTGCGGATTCCGCAACTGAGAAGTTTTATGAAACTGGCCCCAGGTCGCCCAGAGGGGAGAAGGTACTCTCTGCAAATGCCGGCCACAAACAGGAAACTTTGGATCAAAGGATCCTTATCTTAAAACTCCTACCTTCTTTTAATACAATAGATCAAACCAAAATTCTCTGGTTCCGGCTGGTACCAGTCAACGCTTATGATTAAATAGGAATGTCCTCTGCAGCAGCACCACATATAACTCCTTAATTATGCATTGTACTTATCCATCAAGGAAACCCTTGTGGATGGAGCCACTAGCGTAGCCAGAAAAAATTTCGGGGGGGCAGGCAAAATTTTTCAGACTTAACTGTAGCGATTAAAGGAGCAAGCATTTTATTACGTTAGCTTATTTTCCGAGCTTCAAATTAGCAATTTTAAGAGATATAGGAAATAAAATGCACCCTTTGAATGATTAGCGAAACTGACACCACTTGGGGAGTCTGGGGGGCGGAGGCCCACAGAAGTTGAAGAATTTTTTGTTTTTGCTGCCTGAAATGAATTTTTCTGAGCTTATTTTTCCTCTTGTAGGATAATCAACAGCACATATTTGGTTTAAATAGCAGAAAGCCTATTCGGAAATTTATCTGAAGGGAAGTGAATGAATGAACAAAATGCTAACTTCTATAGCGTTACATGGTAGCCAAAATTGTTTTGGTATTTTCCAGAAAAAATGTGTACATACTAACGCGTTTTTGAGCAAGACACCGCAAAAATACCATTACTTTACTGCATTATACGATCAGGTTAACATTTATTACGCAAATTGATGACATTTTAAAATTGAAGACGAATAAATAATAATTCGCACCGAAGGCGCGAAAAATTTTGGATTTTAGTTCTAAATTGGTTTAATTTTCATCAATTTCTAAGCTCAGCGCAGTCTACAGCTGCTGTCTTAATCATAAATATTTCCTGATAGCAGATTATTTCCACGGGGCAACCCAATTTCGGGAATGCCCCCCTTGCCCCCCCTGGCTACGCGCCTGGATGGAGCCAACGGGTGACTACGATAAGGTGAAAGCAACGCAGTCACTTCTGCTCCGGCAGTAGCCTTGCCTACGCCTAGGGTAATTGCATTATGCACTTATTCAACGTCAGACCGTGGACCCTGAGCAAAATTTGGTCTGGCGTTACCTCTCCTCGAGAAAGCAACTGGGGTGTGGCACCAGTGGGAATACGTAATTAATGTAAACGTTCATTTTAATGAAAGTATTAAAGACAGGGTACAGTACAAACTTAGATTTCTCCAATTTACATCTACAATTTACTTCCATTTTTATGCCGGCTTTACACCCCGCCCCCTCCTGACAGAAGACACAGTACATACCCAGAGTTTCTCGCATATTCTTGTAAAGATTGATCGAATCCGTATCCTTGATGGTTTCTCGAACCACCTCGCCCTGCTCGTTTTCCACCACCAAAACCTCTTCCGGCTTGGCCATACGACCGATGATGATGGAACGAAGCTGAAAAAAAGAAAGACCAAAATGAATCTTGAAAAAAAACAGGGCGGAAAGCAAAATATCAATGTCAAAAGAAAACCAAAAAGACACTATTCTATTAATAGGACTGGTGTCGGTTGTCAACAACAAAAAGAGCTCTGAAAATGTAATAATTTAAGTATATACCGTTTTGTTGTATTCGCTGTAGAAATTGGAAAGTGAATCACCATTATAAACTCGTTTTAAAACCAGGTTTCCCTGACAAACTAACTACACAATCTGGCTAATTTATTTCCCCATTATTTGACAGCAATAGCGATGGCAGTGAACTGGACATAACTAGGTCTTGGGGAGAAGGAATTCGAAGGGGAGCGAAATTTTTTTCTAAAAAATATTTACGCTAAAAATAGCGGTGATTTCCCAAAAGAACTGCAAAAATTAATTTTTAATGCAAAAATATGCAGAGGCGCCGCGGAGGGCGGAAAGGCCAAAAAAGTAAGACAAACTCTCCGGCGACGCCGGAAAATTCTTGAAAATGTGGCCATCTGAGAGAATGTCTCTGGGCAAAATTTGGTACCAAAAGGGGCACCCCCAGAATTTGAGGGTGAGAAGGTGGTTTATTGGAGGGCCCACTCACTAGAGTAAACCCAGTTAGACATGAAGAAAACTAAGAAACTCCAATTTTACGAAAGAAATCAGCCAGATATAATATGCACCATAGAAAGTGGCTGACAAAGATCTATACATCAAAGATATATATACATCTATACATCTATACATACATTACAGCACCATCTATACAAGCGCGTAAATTCTTTCCATACTGCATGCTAAAGCATGTCTAATGTCTACCCTCACTTACCTCGCTCAAATGCGGATCATACAGTTCACGTCGAAAGTCACGCGGGGTATGATGAAAGGGACCTCCGCCACCACCCATTCTCAGCCCACCATGACCATAGCTGTACAGGCCAGAGGTCAAAAAATAGGGCGAAATTCGGTAGAGATCAGAAGCCAGACTGTTCCAGTATTCCAGGCAGACCTTGAAGATTTCCACATCGTCCACTTCTGAGATGGCCAACAGATATTGCATGGCCTGAACAATAAAACAACAACTAACGAATTAAAAAAGTGACAAAAATACAGAGACAAAAACTGAAAGCAAAGGCATTTTAAAAAGGACTGATGTGATGTTAAATAGAAGGTAACAGACTGTAGAACCAATCAAACCTATAGTGATGAAACCCACTAAACGGCGTTAGATTTGAGAAAAATATTTCTTTCTGGACAAGGTGTTTTTTCAAAAATCGGACCTGTGCTTTTCAGTGTGTTGCTTCATTGTAAAAAAATTGCTAAAAAGCCACAATGGAAACAGTTAAATTTTTAATTTTGTAAATCATGATTTTCTTACATAGGCAAAGTACCCAATTTTGATAGGGATTTCCTGTCCAAAGTAACTAATGCAGTAAACTAAACGTATGGTAGAGGATAACGACAAGAAAACAGAAGTACAAAGGTAGGACGCCGAGGCTTTGAAAAACTTAAGGAAAAAGATAAATGCGCCTTTCAGCAAAGAGTCTTCCGTAGTTCAAAACTTTTAAAAAATTAGCAAAATTTTGCTTCAAAACTGAAACAAAATTTCAGTGTTTTTCTAAGAAAATGTAGTTTCACCACAAGTAAAAAAGTAAAAGGTAAACGTAACCCGCGGAGAAATTCTCCTACCCTTGCCAGGGTCTAGGGTGCCGGAGCTCATCCCCGGATACACAACCCTTGAGGCAGGAGTGTTACCTCAATTCTCCCTGACTCCAATTTTCCAGAAAAAAATCCACCCTTACCAAAGCATGTGCCTCGGGCAGATTTTCCACCGTTTTGCCAGAACTGGGATTCAGACTGGACTCCACCAGTTGACCGCGCTCCTTCATGAACGAGCTGGAGAAATAGGGCGAGATTGGCCATGCAAATTTCTGTCAGCGTCAGAGCCCGTCGCATACATTTGGTATGTTGGTTTCCGGCGGAAGAATCTAGAAGAAACAAGTAACATGCAGATTAGATAATTAATAATTAATCAATAGATATTAATCCAATTAAACAATATGAAAATATTGTCAATTAATAGAAACAAGAATGTAGTGAGTACATACATATAGCTGGTGTTTTTTGGGGGGGATAAAGTGCACTAAAATGCTAAAAATATAGTACAAATAGCCTGTGTTCAGATAACTACTATGTTCAAGCTAGAAAGTGCTCAATTATTGTTTTAGCACCAAAATAGACGACTTGTTAATAAAAATTCGGCGAAGCCCGGAAAATTTTTAAAAGTTTCGACTAAAAATGTTAAAAAATTTGCCCTATTCCTAGGCACCTTAGGGTGAGTGGGAAGGAAGCCATAAAAAGTGGGGAGGGAAAACGAATGGGGGAAGGGCGGCCCCCCACCCACTGTATTATCAATTCAAGTGATTAGACTCGAGCTTTCGTGGCAGAGACGCATGATACAGGGATTTTGACGAAACTTTAGAAAGTATCAGAACACCGAGCAAAGCCATTTTATTTACACAAATGTGGATAGTGTTGTACGTATTGAAACATTTTTGTAAATACTCACTTATAGCAGGATAGACTAACATTAGAATTAAACCGTAGAGAAGCAAAGCTCTGGCTTATTTTTACTTAACGGGGAGATGGGGGCCGCCCCCTCCCCACTCGGCGACCTCCCCCGCACAAAATACCCCCATAAATTACGGGCGACCCCTCCAATTCCAAATCTGCCATATTTTATCATTTTTACCCTAAATTTTCAAAAAGTTTTCAGCTTCGCCGGATTTTAAACAACATTTTCACTATGTTTACACAAAAAATCATCAATTCGAGAAATGTTTAATAATTACCATTCGGCGACCTCCTCCTAAATCTACCTGTCCTCCATAACCCAAAAATTGCCAAATAAACAGCTTCCCCTTTTTTCACAATTTTTCAAAAAACGTTCTGGCTTCGCTGTTTATAACGAAATTTTCATTATTTTAACCTAAAAACACCTAAATTGTTTAGAAATCTTTTAGCGATTTTGGTAGATTTAGACAAAAAACGTAAAAATTCCACAAAAGTTTCACATAAGCCAGTCACTACTACTTAGTTCAAAGCAACAGAAAACAGACCTGACGCAATTGGCCAAGAGTTGTCAGAAAGAGTGAAATAAATTTCTCCTCATACTGTGGTCCTTCGCTGGGCAATTGAATCGACGCTAAAACGTTTTACAAAAGATCACTGCAGATACTGTTATTATAGTAACAATAGAAAACATTATTGTATACAGTACCCTGCATGACAAGGGTAACAGTTGACGGAATCGTCAAGTTGACGATTTCGTAAACAGTTCACCCTTTTCGCCAACGTTCACGAATGTCGCAATTCACACACGAAGTATCGCCAACTTGACGATTCCGTCAACTGTTACCCTTCTCTTGCAGGGTACTGTAACACTTCCTAATAGTAATTGAGGTGGAAAATTTAAACGATCGTATCTCACTAACTCTTCATCCGATTGTAATAGTTTCAACAGTTCCTGCATCAGAAAAGCCTCCTCTTTCTTTTAAACACTTTTTTAGCGGCGATAGGGCCGTCACGCGCGGCTGTCCGCGCGCCTTCAGCGCGTGTCTTTTTGGCACATGTTGACGTACGACTTTTATGTTTGCTGGTGCCTAGCTTTCCCTGCATAGGTCACAGCGCGTTGAGACACCCACCGTTGGAAAGAGCGTGCGATTCTGCGTCGAATGGCATACAAAGCGTGGCTCTGTGACCACTGTAGCAAAAGTTAGGTTCGAAAAGCCAAATCAGGGCAATTTCTACTCTCCATCCTGAATAATTAATTTCTGTGGCCCCAGCATAGAACAAAAACATGGCACACATCGTCCTATCACCGGCTCGTTCTTTGCGGTTTCCGATAAAATTTTTTGATCCTGGTTTTTTACAGTACCCTGCATGACAAGGGTAACAGTTGACGGAATCGTCAAGTTGACGATTTTCGTAAACAGTTCGCGTTTTCGCCAACGTTCACGAATGTAGCAATTCACATACAAAGTCTCGTCACTTGACGATACCGTCAACTGTTACTCTTCTCGTGCAGGGTACTGTAGTTGTACAACAATAGTACACATATTACAACAGTAACAAGAACTTTGCGTATGTCATGATTCACAAAATACACAGAATGACTTTAGCACTCTGCCCCTCCAAAAATATTATTAATAGCTTATTGAAGTCATTGGTCACTAATTTTAAATGCAACCTATACACAGAGATGACATGGCGCTGTTGCTCCTTACCAATTTCAGTCAAACACTGCAGTGTCACATTTCTAAACATGGGAACGGTCAGAAACTTTGACGTCAACGTCTCAATGAGGGCCGTCTCAAAAATGTAGCCCATCGGGATCCAGTTCAGAAAACGAAGGAGCGTTTCCAGGGTAGCCTCTACCAAGGGAGCATTCTGAGAGTTTTCCTAAAAAATAAAAAGCGTATACAAGTAAGTAAAATACTTCCCAGTAAAGGGCTTAGTATAACCGAGTGCCAACATGAAAATCCCGTAAAATTCTGAAAAAGCAAATACACAAGTTTGAAAACTGCTAATATGAGCTCGAGTCCTCCGTAAAGTCAAACTGATACTTCAAGAAGGTCTTTAACGCTCTCTGTAACGTTAAAACTATATGGGTGTTGCCACCTTTTAATTGATGACACTAAAACAGTTCAGTCAATGACAACAAACCAGGTGTGCAATCAACACTGACACCTGAGCTGAAAATGGGTGCATGAACTAATTGTGGAAACCAACTGACATACGCTGTGGTCTCAAAGACAGCGCAGAAAAGGAAGGATTTGCGAGCAAACGGAAATCTTGCATTTCATCATTGTGACGTTCAAACAAATAAATTTATCTAATTAATCATTAAGGGAACTTGCCAGAACAAATTGACACAATTGAAAGACGGCCTGGGATGCCACAAAACTGTTCCTTTAGATGGGCTGCCTTCGTCTGTGTCATCTGACCGGCCGAAAAATCGAACACTTCCTCACTAAAACAAAATAAAAAAACCTACTCAATTAAAAAGCAATAAGAATAAAATGCGTATGCAAAATACAACAACAGCTCGTAGTAAAAAATGCCTGAAGCAATTGCCATAAAATCTGTATGCCACAGAGTTCGCACACCACGAACAAGGAAATAAGATTTTATTCAATTTTCAGGATGGTGGTGCAGTCAACAACCAGGCATGCAGCACACTAAAAATTCTGAATGCACTACCTGGCCCTGGGACCGGCTGGCTTTTTCTTAGGCAAAAATTTCTGGGGGGGAAGTCTGGGGGAGAAAAATTTTCCGAAAACTGCCTAAAAATAGCTATTTTTTCTGCTGAGCTAAAAAACAAGTGGCAAAAATGCTCCCCTGGAGCATGAAAAAGTAATATGGGTAGTGGTGAGGTTGTAAAATTAAGAGAGGAACTTAAAAATGCTTAATATGGGGCTAGGTTCAAAAAAAGAAGAGGACTAGGTTGTGGGCGAATTACTATGGGCACAGCTTCGCCGAGCAACGCCCATATTCGCGGACTGAAAAAGTTATACATTTTTATACGTACCAGTTTTCAGATTTAGTTACGGTACTTAAATAATATATATACGACTATGATAAACGAGTTTTAGTGGAAGCAAACATTTCTTTCGATAAACTCTTAATAGTTATCTACTGAGCGTTTTAACCATTTATAAGAAAAGTATATATTTCAACAATAACTTCAGGATCAGGACACTCTCCGACGATCTTCTATTTCTATTCAACCGTTAGCGTTACAATCATAGCCTTGGTTTTTTTCTCGTTGCTTGTCGTAGTCCAGCACAACAAAATTATATACTATAGTTTACGTATATATAACTGCTGGAATTGTAATTATTGACTGACATTAATTGCTTTGTATATGGCAATCGCCATGGCGAAGCGTGAAAGCCCGCGAATATGGGTTGCTCGGCGAAGCTGTGCCCATATTAATTCGCCCACAACCTAGTCCTCTTCTTTTTTTGAACCTAGCCCCATATTAAGCATTTTTAAGACTAGTCCTCTCTTAATTTTACAACCTCACCACTACCCATATTACTTTTTCATGCTCCAGGGGAGCATTTTTATTACTTGTCCTTCTGTCATTTTAAAGGTTCCCTTTCCAGCAGTGAGCTAACGCAGATAAGGAGCTTGAACAATGCAATAGGCAGGGCAAATGTGAGCAAATGGGCTTTCATTTGATACCAAACATGACCACTTTTGAAGACTTTAATTTTTGACCCACGCCGGCCACCCAACCACAGGCCGCTGGGGCCATTTTCTGTGGGTGGTATAATGACAAAAGTTGATCGCCTCACCAAGGGCTTTCATTAGATAGCAAACATGACCGCTTTTAAAGACTTTCATTTTTGACCCACACCGGACCCACTGTGGGTGGGGCACCCACCCACAGGCCGCTGGAGCCACTTTCTGTGGGTGGTATAATGACAAAAGTTGATCGCCTCACCAAGTTCCTTTCATTAGATACCAAACATGACCACTTTTGAAGACTTTCATTTTTGACCCACACCGGACCCACTGTGGGTGGATCACCCACCCACAGGTCGGTGGGGCCACTTTTTGGAGGTGGTATAATGACAAAAGTTGATCGCCTCGCCAAGGGCTTTCATTTGACACCAAACTTGACCACTTTTGAAGACTTTCATTTTTGACCCACACCGGACCCACTGTGGATGGGCGCTGTGGGTCAGGGGTCACATCCACCGACCTCAGCAGTATGCTCATCGTTTTCAGCGACCCCGATTTACTATATATGCGTACCACCCCAAGGCCGAAAAACGCCATTTTTAGTGACTTTTAGCCCATTTCTAGTAAAAGTGGGACTTAGAAACTTTCCGCCCAAACAGGCCAAAAAATGCAAAGTTTGGGCCCATCTCCTGAAAGCTAGGGAGCAAAATTAAAAAATCCCCCTCGTTACTTTATGCACCCCTACTGGTAATTTTCAACAAAAGATACTAGACCTCTCCAGCTTCTACCCAGTTCTAGAAAAGTGTGACCAAAATTTGCGAAAAATAGCGAAAGTCCGACTTTGGGACCTTGGCACAGAGCCAAAATTGGCCAGGTGCCAAAATGACCAAAAAAAGGTAGCATGGGGGGATCCTGTCTACCAACATATAATAGTAGTATGGTGCCAAAATGCCCACATCGTTCCAACACTTCGCCGTAAAATGCGTTTCCAATAAGCGTTATTTACTCAGAAAAAAAAAACAAACGCACGGTAACTATCGCCTAGTGCAAAAATTCGAAGTTTCGAATTCGAACCAAAAGTATGGTGGTACTTGTAGTACTACTCGAGTTGTTTACGATGGTAACCTTTTTACCCCTCCCAGACCTCTAATTAGCTGGCACCAGGCCAACACTGTCTCCAGGGGGCCGCGCAGACGCCTTTATACCCATATTATGTAGGGGCGCTATCGCGCCCCTACATAATTAACTATTTTTAACTTAAATTTAAGCTTAAAATAGCTAAAAAATGCTTAAAAGTAAGTAAAAATCCGGCGAAGCCGGAAAAATTTTTCCAAATTTACCCTCAAAACCCTATTTTTCAGGGCACTTTAGAGTTCTGGGGGGAAGGTCCGAATCCTGGGGGGGGAGCGACCCAAGTCTGGGGGGGACGAATTTCTGGGGGGGCCCTCCACCCCCCCCCCCCCGTAGGAAAACGCCAGACCGGCCCTGGTGGTAAGACCCCAGTCCTGGTTGAACTAAAACTGGGTAATTTAGAAATAATTCGTCAAGACATTAAAAAAATTTTGGACACCAAAACTTTGCGATTTTGAAAGTAAACAATAAATCGCAATGATATACAACCATTCGTGCTCTCACTGATTTGATTAAAAACAACAATACGTATATAATGTAATAGTGCCGGTAAGTTTATACGTATAGTGTAATAGGAACTTTTAAAACAAGGCACTGGAAATTTTGGACTTGCTCTTTCTTTAGGCTTCGGCCCGGTCACGAAGGCGCCAGGGCACTATGTAGGAAATCTATAGTAAGAAAGATTTACTAAATATTTATAAAGTTCAAAAGAAAATCTACGGATGTCAAGCCAGACTATATATACAAGTAACAGAAATGCTCCGCACAAAAGGGGATATATAATATGTGTGTTGGGCCTATGTCTATCCTTTAAATTCCGGTTGAGAAAGGCATAAATCCGACACAGCAACTTTTGGTGGATCTTTTCAAGTCAAAAGTTGCTCAGCTCACTTAGGGCTTTCATTTGATACCAAATTTGACCGCTTTTGAAAAATTTTATTTGAGACCTAAAATCGCCAAGTCCCCACCCCACCCCACCACAGCACTCCACAGCCACTTTGACCATGCAGTTCTATGACAAAAGTTGCTCAGTTCACTTAGGGCTTTCATTTGATATCAAATTTTACCACTTTTGAAAAATTTTATTTTTGACCCAAAATCGCCTAAGTCCCCACCCCACCCCACCCCACCACAGCACTCTACAGCCACTTTGGGTACGCAGTTCTATGACAAAAGTTGCTCAGCTCACTTAGGGCTTTCATTTGATACCAAATTTGACCACATTTGAAAAACTTTATTTTTGACCCAAAATCGCGTAAGTCCCCACCCCACCCCACCACAGCACTCTACAGCCACTTTGGGTACACAGTTCTATGACAAACGGTGCTCAGCTAATGTAGAGCTTTCATTTGATACCAAACTTAACCACTTTTGAAAAATTTTATTTCTGACCACGTTGACCCCCCACCCGGCTGACCCTTCAAACGGCAAAGTGGAACCAGCCCAGCAAACTAGGTAAGTCGCACGGCAAAACGGATACCAGGAATGAGCTGGGCGCACCAGAAAATACACATAGACAAAGTTTTCAGAGGCCAGGTGGAGCCTACTATGGACCTCCAGGAAACTGTTTCCGACTTGACCCTCCCAACGGCAAAGTGGAACCAGCCCAGCAAGATGGGTGGGTCTGACGGTAAAACTGACTACACTCTACAGCCACTTCGGGTATGCTGTTCTATGACAAAAGTTGCTCAGCTCACTTAGGGCTTTCATTTGATACCAAACTTGACCACTTTTGAAAAACTTTATTTTCGACCACTTGACCCCCCCCCCCCCGCCTGACCCTTCAAACGGCAAACTAAAACCAGCCCAGCAAAATAGGTATGTCAGACGGCAAAACGGATACCGGGAATGAGCTGGGCACACCAGAAAACCCCTGTAGACAAAGTTTTGAGAGGCCAGGTAAAGCCTACTATGGACCCCCCAGGAAGTGGTTTCCGACTTGACCCTCCCGACGGCAAAGTGGAACCAGCCCAGCAATATGGGTGGGTCTGACGGTAAAACTGACTACGGGAATCGATTCTCCGTGCCAGAAAACCATTGTATGGAAGATTTGAGCTTTCAAAGTTGAATAGATAGCGAGAAATTTCGATTTTTCATTTTCGAATTTTAGCCATTTTTGACGGGCCACTGTGGTCGCTAGGGAAGTGATAGAGAAACGCAAACTGAACCGTTAGTTAGTTCAATATACGTAATTTCTGAATATAAAAAGAAATCAGCTCCAGCTCGTAACGTTCGACCTGAGCGACGACCACAAAAATGGTCACTTTTCGCTCTGAGCCGACTTTGCGGCGCCACTGCGGCACTGTGGCGCAGCTGCGGCGCAAAAAAGTTGCGATTCTTAAATTCTTTAGAGGGTACTACTAGACCCTATGGCCATTTAGGTTGGCCCACCACTGCAGTTCACGTGAAAGCGGCGAACATTATGTAGAATACAAGCATCAAATAGGAGAAACCGGAAAAATAAAAAAACATCACTTTCATAACCGGTCCGGGGTGCAACTTTTTAACGGTAAGTGATACGGGGCTGAAACTACCCTGAGATACTAAACTCGATGTGCTCTACAATTTGCGCATGACATCTGCGCAGGATTTTGCGCAGCTTCTGCGCAGCTTATTTTACACTGTTTCCAGCCACTTTTCACACATATTATATGGGTCGCTGCCGCGACCCCTATGATATATACCTTAGCAGCTTTAAGATAACCATATTATTCTGACACAGAGATTCATTAGACTGACTGGAGCCCACAATGTCCGAAATAAAGGTGGGCCAGTTGCGTGGCCATTCTCTCTTTACAATCTTAAAAAGACAAAATGAATTAACAAAACGACAGAAATAAACTTAAAATCCGATGTATTCCTGGAAAAGACGAAATTAAATGAAATTCCACAAGATCTGATCACATTCTGTACAATCTAAAACAAGAAATTAGTCAAAGCGGAACGGAGCTAAGCTTAGCTTAAGCCTATACTCACCTGCACCAAAACAATGTTCAACTTATTAAGATAAAGCTTCTCTCGTTCCAACGTTTGAGGATTGGATGACGTCTTTATCACCAGGCTCACAATATAATTCTTGATACCTGAAACAAAGCTCCGCTTAATGTTGATGTTAAGCACATCCTAGCAAAAATGCAGATATAATTATACAGAGTTCGTCGCTTACACTGGCTATCAACTGACCGCAACAACGCATTCTAAATTCTTTTACTTAGAATAGAGTATATACATGAAAAAAATGGCACGACGTAAAGTCCAAGACAAACTGTAAACCAAAGCACGGGGGTCTTAATTTTGATACCCGACATTTGTCCGGAAATAACAAAAATAGTAGCCATGTCATAAATACGTATATATATATACGTATATACGTATCTAGGCCGCACCCAGGGGGACGGCCAGTGCCGTGACGGCCGAGTGGTTTAGGCGTTCGACTTCGGATCCGATAGTCCGAGGTTCGAATCCCCGCTGCCACAATTAATTGGTCGGTAAATGGGTACCACTATTGTGGGAAGGTAACAGGAGTCCGAGTAGGGCGTAAAGTCTTGAAGTGCCGGCCCCCCTTCCACGGATGCAGTCATCATTTGAGATGCAGATGACACTCCTGGCTCTACGGCTATGTATCCGGGGATGAGCACCGGCACCCTAGATGCCGAAAAGGGTAGGAGAATTACTCCAGGGGTTCCCTTTACCTTTTTTACCTTTACCCAGGGGGAGGGTTCAAGGGGTCTAGACCCACCCCTTTTGGGGTGGCTAAAATAGCAAAAGATGAAATTTTCAGCCATTTTTCTAGAATATCTCGCGATTTCTGAAAAAATTAAGCCGTTAGGGAAGACTTCTGACGTGAAAGTGCAAACATTTTGCAACATTAAGTCAGCTCAGTACTAATTTTTTTCGGGCCTGACCTTTTACCCCTTTCCGCTATACCTTGGTCCCTCCTCTTGCTAAAATCCTGGGTGCGGGCCTGTACGTATATAGTATATATATACATATATATATATATACTTGCCTTCACATTGATCTCGCGGTAACATTTTCCATTTAGTATTGACAAGATTTTCTAATATTTGCAAAGCAAAATATTTAGTCTGAAGATTAGCGGAGTATTCCAGAATGGCGTCCACTACTGATCCACGCTTCTGGATGCTCCTTCGGACGAGCCAGCAATTCTTGGGCCTGACGCATATAATAGAAAACCAGAATTTGTAGACTATACGTATATATGTGTATGTCTAACAAAATGCACCGAAGAAAAGGAAACATGTAGATAAAGGAATTAGGATATGTATATATGTAAAATCGATTTGAGAAAGCATATTATAAAGACACAAGTTTGAAATTTGTTAAACATGAGCTGGAATCCGTTTGACACTTTGTGACTTTTCAGAACATAAATTGCACGAATTTACGTTAACTAGTGCACGAATTTTCCAACTACTGACACGCTTGAAAACAATCATTTATTTAGCTCGTATGACTTCCGATTCTATTTTCCAGTACTTTTGGATTCTAGAACAAGAGCCTCCATGATTTGTGATAGTATTACTAAACACTCAAAACACAAAACACCAGTTTCTTGCAGAGGACCCCTGTCACTATGCATACAGGACACCACATTATCCAGCAGGTTTATATCATTTGTTTCTGGGAAAAGTCCAACAGTTTGGCCGTTGCCTCACTGCTCAAATAGGGTTCCCATTGAGTCTCAACAAGCCGATACACGTAGGATGGAATGGATCAATAAATTGATGTGGATACGCTCAGAGATACGTATATAGCAGCACTCGGCAGCACAGCAGCAATAGCAGTTGGATGATATAGGCAGCAAACTCACGCACTCAAGCTAGCACTCAGACAGACAGACACACACAAACACACAAACACGGGAAATTTGAGTAAAGGTGTCCCTCTTGGTGATCGCCTTCCTTTCACAAATAAACACCTCTGATAATAGTGCACACAAAAGAGAAAGAATGCATAAAATGTTAGATAAAAACCATATATACTGTAAACAGTTTGCTATAACCGCTTAAACCTCCAAGTGTGGCACTTTGACTAGGACCTTCCACCCATACTATTTTTGCCTAGAAAAAGCCATAAGCGTATCGGAGGGACCTCGTGCCTCAAATGGACAGGATACCGACTGGGATCGGATCCGGCTCCGGCTTCGGCTCCGGCCGAAATTCACGACTTCCCGGCTCCGGTTAACCGGAGCCGGAGTCAGAGGTGCCGAGCCCAAAGGAATTTCTGCCAACACCTAACACTGTTGTTCGTATTTAATTTTATTGAACTATATATCAATCCAAAATTTACTCCGTGTAAAATAGAAATGGCAATTTTCAAAAAAATTCCCGCCATAGGCGCGGGTTTTTTGTAATTCTGATTTTATTTCTGACTGCGAAAGTAAGTTAGACACCCAATTTGCGTTTAATTATATATCCGTTTGTTTGCGCCACAAGAACCAAAAATGAAATTGCATGCTCAAAGTGGCTGTAGAGTGCTGTGGTGGGGTGGGGTGTGGGGACATAAGCGATTTTGAGTCAAATATGAAATTTTCCAAAAGTGTCAAAATAGTATCTGCTTGCGCATGGTGTTCGGAAATATATTATGTTGGTTCTTTTTTGCGCATACATATGTAAAAGAATGGAAAACAAGAACCAAAATGCTCCTTCGTCGCATGTAAAATACATATGAGTACTCTCAGGCGGGTTGTACAAACACGGAAACTAGCCTGTAAAATGCATATGAGTGGCGTTGAGGTTGTAAATTAAGGAAAACAAGTTGCAACGGCTTAACATATGAGCCTGTCCTACAACGAGGCTCATATTGGCGTCACAGTGCAGTCTTCTTAAAGATCATCAGGCCATCATATTAAAGAAAAAACGAATGAATAGAAATAATATGTTAACATTGTGGCCTGAAAGAAATGGACTGAACGAAGTGAACTGCGACACCTCAAGTTGAACTGTATATACATGCAAGCTGATGTTTCCCGAAACACCATGGCACCTACTATTTCCGGAAGCACTATAGTACACCTACTGTATTCTCGGAACACTATGGCACACTACTCTCACATACGTAATGCTTTCCCCACTTGGCTCTGAGTCAGAGCACAGAGTGGCATGCCGTATAATGCGTATGCACAGTATAATGTCTTAGCGACAAGATGTGTGAAGGACAATTTTGTAATGAAAAGCTTTACGTGCTATTTATATGAAGGTCAAATATCGACAAATTATATTATTATATACGCCAATATGGGCCTCGTTGTAGGACAGGCTCATATGTTAAGCCGTTGCAACTTGTTTTCCTTAATTTACAACCTCAACGCCACTCATATGCATTTTACAGGCTAGTTTCCGTGTTTGTACAACCTGCCTGAGAGTACTCATATGTATTTTACATGCGACGAAGGAGCATTTTTGGTTCTTGTATATAAATAAACGGATATATAATTAAACGCAGATTGGGTGTCTAACTTACTTTCGCAGTCAGAAATAAAATCAGAATTACAAAAACCCGCGCCTATGGCGGGAATTTTTTTGAAAAATTGCCATTTTTATTTTACACGGAGTAAATTTTGACGATATAGTTCAATATAAATTAAATACGAACAACAGTGTTAGGTGCTGGGCAGAAACTCCGGCTCCGGCACCTCTGACTCCGGCTCCGGTTAACCGGAGCCGGAAGTCGTAATTCCGGCCGGAGCCGAAGCTGGAGCCGGATCCGATCCCTAGTCGGTATCCTGTCCATTTGAGGGCGAGGGTCCCTCCGATACGCTTATGGCTTTTTCTAGGCAAAAATAGTATGGGTGGAAGGGGTCCTAGTCAAAGGCCACACTTGGAGGTTTACGGGTTATAAACTGTTTATATATATATGGTTTTTATCTAACATTTTATGCATTCTTTCTCTTTTGTGTGCACCATTTTCAGGTGTTTATTTGTGAAAGGAAGGCGATCACCAAGAGGGACACCTTCAGTCAAATTTCCCGTGTTTGTGTGTTTGTGTGTGTCTGTCTGTCTGAGTGCTAGCTTGAGTGCGTGAGTTTGCTGCCTATAATCAACTGCTATTGCTGCTGTGCTGCCGAGTGCTGCTATATACGTATCTCTGAGCGTATCCACATCAATTTATTGATCCATTCCATCCTACGTGTATCGGCTTGTTGAGACTCAATGGGAACCCTATTTGAGCAGGAGGCAACGGCCAAACTGTTGGACTTTTCCCAGAAACAAATTGATATAAACCTGCTGGATAATGTGGTGTCCTGTATGCATAGTGGACAGGGGCCTTCCGTAAGAAACTGGTGTTTTGTGGTTTTTATGCGTTTAGTAATACTATCACAAATCATGGAGGCTCTTGTTCTAGAATCCAAAAGTGCCTGGAAAATAGGAATCGGAAGTCATACGAGCTAAATAAATGATTGTTGCCGTGTCAGTAGTTGGTGCAATTCGTGCAATTAGTTAACGTAAATTCGTGCAATTTATGTCTTGAAAGCTGCCAAAGTGTCAAACTGGATTCCAGCTCATGTTTAACAAATTTCAAACTTGTGTCTTTATAATATGCTTTCTCAACCGGGATTTTACATATATACATATCCTAATTCTCACTCATATTAAGCTCTTTTCTTCGGTGCATTTTGTTAGACATACAATAGTTATATACGTATAGTCTACAATTCTGGTTTTCATTATAGCAGCGTCAGGCCCAAGAATTGCTGACTCGTCTGAAGGAGCATCCAGAAGCGTGGACTCGCGTGGACGCCATTCTGGAATACTCCGCTAATCTTCAGACTAAATATTTTGCTTTGCAAATATTAGAAAATCTTGTCAATACTAAATGGAAAATGTTACCGCGAAGATCAATGAGAAGACAAGTGTATATATATATATATGTATATATATACTATATACGTACAGGCCCGCACGCAGGATTTTAGCAAGAGGAGGGACCAGGTATAGGTAGGGGGAAAGGGTAAAGGTCAGGCCCGAAAAAAATTAGTACTGGGCTGACTTAATGTTGCAAAATGTTTGCACTTTCACGTCAGAAGTCTTCCCTAACAGCTAATTTTTTCAGAAATCGCGAGAGTATTCTAGAAAATGGCTGAAAATTTCATCTTTTGCTATTTTAGCCACCCCAAAGGGTGGGGTCTGCACCCCTTGAACCCTCCCCTGGGTAAGGTAAAAAGAAAAGGGAACCCCTTGGAGTGATTCTCCTACCCTTTTTCGGCATCTAGAGTGCGGTGCTCATCCCCGGATACATAGCCGTAGAGCCAGGAGTGTCATCCGCATCTCAAATGATGCTGCATCCATGGAAGGGGGGCCGGCACTTCAAGACTTTACGCCCTACTCGGACTCCTGTTACCTTCCCACAATAGTGGTACCCATTTACCGACCAATTAATTGTAGCGGCGGGGGTTCGAACCTCGGACTATCGGATCCGAAGTTGAACGCCTAAACCACTCGGCCGTCACGGCACTGGCCGTCCCCCTGGGTGCGGCTAGATACGTATATACGTATATATATCTGTACACTTATGAATAGCTACTATTTTTGTTATTTCCGGACCAATGTCGAGTATCAAAATTAAGACCCCCGTGCTTTGGTTTACAGTTTGTCTTGGACTTTGCAATGTGCCATTTTTTTCATGTATATACTCTATTCTAAGTAAAAGAATTTAGAATGCGTTGTTGCGGTCAGTTGATAGTCAGTGTAAGCGACGAACTCTGTATAATTATATCTGCGTTTTTCCTAGGATGTGCTTAACATCAACATTAAGCGGAGCTTTGTTTCAGTATCAAGAATTATATTGTGAGCCTGGTGATAAAGACGTCATCAATCCTCCAAACGTTGGAACGAGAGAAGCTTTATCTTAATAAGTTGAACATTGTTTTGGTGCAGGTAGTATAGGCTTAAGCTAGCTTAGCTCCGTTCCGCTTTGACTCATTTCTTGTTTTAGATTGTACAGAATGTGATCAGATCTTGTGGAATTTCATTTAATTTCGTCTTTTTCAGAGAACATTGGATTTTAAGTTTTTCTGTCGTTTTGTTAATTCATTTTGACTTTTTAAGATTGTGAGAGAGAATGGCCCGCAACTGGCCCTTTATTTCGGACATTGTGGGCTCCAGTCAGTCTAATGAATCTCGTGTCAGAATAATAGGGGTTGTCTTAAAGCTGCTAGGGTATATATCATAGGGGTCGAAGCAGCGTTCCACTCTAGTCTCTGTGAAAAGTGGCTGGAAACGGTGTAAAATAAGCTGCGCAGAAGCTGCGCAAAATCCTGCGCAGAATGTCATGCGCAAATTGTAGAGCACATCGAGTTTAGTATCTCAGGGTAGTTTCAGCCCCGTATCACCGTTAAAAGTTGCACCCCGGACCGGTTATGAAAGTGATGTTTTTATTTTCCGGTTTCTCCTATTTGATGCTTGTATTCTACATAATGTTCGCCGCTTTCACGTGAACTGCAGTGGTGGGCCAACCTACAGGGCCATAGGGTCTAGTAGTACCCTCTACAGACTTTAAGAATCAACTTTGTGCGCCGCAGCTGCGCCACAGCGCCGCAGTAGCGCCGCAAAGTCGGCTCAGAGCGAAAAGTTACTATTTTTGTGGTCGTCGCTCAGGTCGAACGTTACGAGCTGGAGCTGATTTCTTTTTATATTCAGAAATTACGTATATTGAACTAACTAACGGTTCAGTTTGCGTTTCTCTATCACGTCCCTAGCGACCACAGTGGCCCGTCAAAAATGGCTAAAATTCGAAAATGAAAAATCGAAATTTCTCGCTATCTATTCAACTTTGAAAGCTCAAATCTTCCATACAATGGTTTTCTGGCACACGGAGAATCGATTCCCGTAGTCAGTTTTACCGTCAGACCCACCCATATTGCTGGGCTGGTTCCGCTTTGCCGTCGGGAGGGTCAAGTCGGAAACCACTTCCTGGGGGGTCCATAGTGGGCTTACCTGGCCTCTCAAAACTTTGTCTACAGGGGTTTTCTGGTGTGCCCAGCTCATTCCCGGTATCCGTTTTGCCGTCTGACATACCTATTTTGCTGGGCTGGTTTTAGTTTGCCGTTTGAAGGGTCAGTCGGGTGGGGGGGGGGTCAAGTGGTCGAAAATAAAGTTTTTCAAAAGTGGTCAAGTTTGGTATCAAATGAAAGCCCTAAGTGAGCTGAGCAACTTTTGTCATAGAACAGCATACCCGAAGTGGCTGTAGAGTGTAGTCAGTTTTACCGTCAGACCCACCCATCTTGCTGGGCTGGTTCCACTTTGCCGTTGGGAGGGTCAAGTCGGAAACAGTTTCCTGGAGGTCCATAGTAGGCTCCACCTGGCCTCTGAAAACTTTGTCTATGTGTATTTTCTGGTGCGCCCAGCTCATTCCTGGTATCCGTTTTGCCGTGCGACTTACCTAGTTTGCTGGGCTGGTTCCACTTTGCCGTTTGAAGGGTCAGCCGGGTGGGGGGTCAACGTGGTCAGAAATAAAATTTTTCAAAAGTGGTTAAGTTTGGTATCAAATGAAAGCTCTACATTAGCTGAGCACCGTTTGTCATAGAACTGTGTACCCAAAGTGGCTGTAGAGTGCTGTGGTGGGGTGGGGTGGGGACTTACGCGATTTTGGGTCAAAAATAAAGTTTTTCAAATGTGGTCAAATTTGGTATCAAATGAAAGCCCTAAGTGAGCTGAGCAACTTTTGTCATAGAACTGCGTACCCAAAGTGGCTGTAGAGTGCTGTGGTGGGGTGGGGTGGGGTGGGGACTTAGGCGATTTTGGGTCAAAAATAAAATTTTTCAAAAAGTGGTAAAATTTGATATCAAATGAAAGCCCTAAGTGAACTGAGCAACTTTTGTCATAGAACTGCATGGTCAAAGTGGCTGTGGAGTGCTGTGGTGGGGTGGGGTGGGGACTTGGCGATTTAAGGTCTAAAATAAAATTTTTCAAAAGCGGTCAAATTTGGTATCAAAAGAAAGCACAAAGTGAGCTGAGCAACTGATGACTTGAAAAGATCCAACAAAAGTTGCTGTGTCGGATTTATGCCTTTCTCAACCGGAATTTAAAGGATAGACATAGGCCCAACACACATATTATATATATATACCTCCTTTTGTGCGGAGCATTTCTGTTACTTGTATATATAGTCTGGCTTGACATCCGTAGATTTTCTTCTGAACTATATAAATATTTAGAAAAAATTTCTTCCTATAGATTTCCTACATCTAGTGCCATCGTGCTGCCTTCGTGACCGGGCCGAGGCCTAAAGATTGTGGTGCAAGTCCAAAATTTCCAGAGCCTGATTTTAAAAGTTCCTATTTCACTATACGTATAAACTTACCGGCACTATTACATTATATACATAAACATATTGTAGTTTTTAGTCAAATCAGTGAGAGAATGAATGGTTTTATATCACCGCGATTTATTGTTTACTTTCAAAATCGCAAAGTTTTGGTGTCAAAAATTTTTTTAATGACTTGACTCATTATTACAAAATTACCCAGTTTTTGTTCAACCAGGACTGGGTTTTTACCACCCGGGCCGGTCTGGCGTTTTCCTACGGGGGGGGGGGTGGAGGGCCCCCCCAGAAATTCGTCCCTCCCAGATTTGGGTCGCCCCCCCCAGGATTCGCCCCCCCCCAGGACTCTAAAGTGCCCGGAAAAATAGTGTTCTGAGGGTAAATTTTGACAAATTTTTCCGGCTTCGCCGGATGTTTACCTATTTTTAAGCATTTTTTAGCTATTTAAAGCTTAAATTAAGTTAAAAATAGTTAATTATGTAGGGGCGCGATAGCGCCCCTACATAATATGGGTATAAAGGCGTCTGCGCGGCCCCCTGGAGACAGTGTTGGCCTGGTGCCAGCTAATTAGAGGTCTGGGAGGGGTAAAAAGGTTACCATCGTAAACAACTCGAGTAGTACTACAAGTACCACCATACTTTTGGTTCGAATTCGAAACTTCGAATTTTTGCACTAGGCGATAGTTACCGTGCGTTTGTTTGTTTTTTTTTCTGAGTAAATAACGCTTATTGGAAACGCATTTTACGGCGAAGTGTTGGAACGATGTGGGCATTTTGGCACCATACTACTATTATATGTTGGTAGACAGGATCCCCCCATGCTACCTTTTTTTGGTCATTTTGGCACCTGGCCAATTTTGGCTCTGTGCCAAGGTCCCAAAGTCGGACTTTCGCTATTTTTCGCAAATTTTGGTCACACTTTTCTAGAACTGGGTAGAAGCTGGAGAGGTCTAGTATCTTTTGTTGAAAATTACCAGTAGGGGTGCATAAAGTAACGAGGGGGATTTTTTAATTTTGCTCCCTAGCTTTCAGGAGATGGGCCCAAACTTTGCATTTTTTGGCCTGTTTGGGCGGAAAGTTTCTAAGTCCCACTTTTACTAGAAATGGGCTAAAAGTCACTAAAAATGGCGTTTTTCGGCCTTGGGGTGGTACGCATATATAGTAAATCGGGGTCGCTGAAAACGATGAGCATACTGCTGAGGTCGGTGGATGTGACCCCTGACCCACAGCGCCCATCCACAGTGGGTCCGGTGTGGGTCAAAAATGAAAGTCTTCAAAAGTGGTCAAGTTTGGTGTCAAATGAAAGCCCTTGGCGAGGCGATCAACTTTTGTCATTATACCACCTCCAAAAGTGGCCCAACCGACCTGTGGGTGGGTGATCCACCCACAGTGGGTCCGGTGTGGGTCAAAAATGAAAGTCTTCAAAAGTGGTCATGTTTGGTATCTAATGAAAGGAACTTGGTGAGGCGATCAACTTTTGTCATTATACCACCCACAGAAAGTGGCTCCAGCGGCTGTGGGTGGGTGCCCCACCCACAGTGGGTCCGGTGTGGGTCAAAAATGAAAGTCTTTAAAAGCGGTCATGTTTGCTATCTAATGAAAGCCCTTGGTGAGGCGATCAACTTTTTGTCATTATACCACCCACAGAAAATGGCCCCAGCGGCCTGTGGTTGGGTGGCCGGTGTGGGTCAAAAATAAAAGTCTTCAAAAGTGGTCATGTTTGGTATCAAATGAAAGCCCATTGCTCACATTTGCCCTGCCTATTGTATTGTTCAAGCTTCTTATATGCGTTAACTCACTGCTGGAAAGGGATCCTTTAAAATGACAGAAGGACAAGAAATAAAAATGCTCCTCTGGAGCATGAAAAAGTAATATGGGTAGTGGTGAGGTTGTAAAATTAAGAGAGGACTAGTCTTAAAAATGCTTAATATGGGGCTAGGTTCAAAAAAAGAAGAGGACTAGGTTGTGGGCGAATTAATATGGGCACAGCTTCGCCGAGCAACCCATATTCGCGGGCTTTCACGCTTCGCCATGGCGATTGCCATATACAAAGCAATTAATGTCAGTCAATAATTACAATTCCAGCAGTTATATATACGTAAACTATAGTATATAATTTTGTTGTGCTGGACTACGACAAGCAACGAGAAAAAACCAAGGCTATGATTGTAACGCTAACGGTTGAATAGAAATAGAAGATCGTCGGAGAGTGTCCTGATCCTGAAGTTATTGTTGAAATATATACTTTTCTTATAAATGGTTAAAACGCTCAGTAGATAACTATTAAGAGTTTATCGAAAGAAATGTTTGCTTCCACTAAAACTCGTTTATCATAGTCGTATATTATTTACGTACCGTAACTAAATCTGAACACTGGTACGTATAAAAATGTATAACTTTTTCAGTCCGCGAATATGGGTTGCTCGGCGAAGCTGTGCCCATATTAATTCGCCCACAACCTAGTCCTCTTCTTTTTTTGAACCTAGCCCCATATTAAGCATTTTTAAGACTAGTCCTCTCTTAATTTTACAACCTCACCACTACCCATATTACTTTTTCATGCTCCAGGGGAGCATTTTTATTACTTGTTTTTTAGCTCAGCAGCAAAAAATAGCTATTTTTAGGCATTTTTCGGAAAATTTTTCTCCCCCCCCCCAGAAATTTTTGCCTAGGAAAAAGCCAGCCGGTCCCAGGGCCAGGTAATAATGCGTTCCGAATTTTTAGTGTGTTGCATGCCTGGTTGTTGACTGCTGCGCCACCACTTATCCTGAAAATTGAATAAAATTTTATTTCCTTGTTCGTGGTGTGCGAACTCTGTGGCATACAGATTTTATGGCAATTGCTTCAGGCATTTTTTACTACGAGCTGTTGTTGTATTTTGCATACGCATTTTATTCTTATTGGTTTTGGTTGAGTAAGTTTCTGTTTATTTTGTTTTAGTGAGGAAGTGTTCGATTTTTCGGCCGGTCAGATGACACAGACGAAGGCAGCCCATCTAAAGGAACAGTTTTGTGGCGAATTCCAGGCCGTCTTTCAATTGTGTCAATTTGTTCTGGCAAGTTCCCTTAATGATTAATTAGATAAATTTATTTGTTTGAACGTCACAATGATGAAAATGCAAGATTTCCGTTTGCTCGTAAATTTTTCCGTTTCTGAGCTGTCTTTGAGACAACAGCGTATGTCTGTTGGTTTCCCCTATTACTTCATGCACCCATTTTTAGCTCAGGTGTCGGTATTATTAAATTTTGTGTTGATTGTACACCTGGTTTTGGTGTCATTGACTGAACTGTTTAAGTGTCCTCAATTAAAAGGTGGCAACATCCATGTAGTTTTAACGTTACAGATCGTTAAGGACCGTCTTAAAGTATCAGTTTGAGTCTACGGGACTCGAGCTCATATTAGCGGTTTTCATACTTGTGTATTTGCTTTTTCAAACGGAATTTTACGGGATTTTCATTATGTTAACACTCGGTTATACTAAGCTCTTTACTAGGAAGTATTTTGGTTACTTGTATACGCTTTTTATTTTTTAGGAAAACTCTCAGAATGCTCCCTTGGTAGAGGCTACCCTGGAAACGCTCCTTCGTTTTCTGAACTGGATCCCGATGGGCTACATTTTTGAGACGGCCCTCATTGAAACGTTGACGTCAAAGTTTCTGACCGTCCCCATGTTTAGAAATGTGACACTGCAGTGTTTGACTGAAATTGGTAAGGAGCAACAGCGCCATGTCATTTCTGTGTACAGGTTGCATTTAAAATCAGTGACCAATGACTTCAATAAGCTATTAATAATATTTTTGGAGGGAGCAGAGTGCTAAAGTCATTCTGTGTATTTTGTGAATCATGACATACGCAAAGTTCTTGTTACTGTTGTAATATGTGTACTATTGTTGTACAACTACAGTACCCTGCACGAGAAGAGTAACAGTTGACGGAATCGTCAAGTGACGATACTTTGTATGTGAATTGCTACATTCGTGAACGTTGGCGAAAACGCGAACTGTTTACGAAAATCGTCAACTTGACGATTCCGTCAACTGTTACCCTTGTCATGCAGGGTACTGTAAAAAACCAGGATCAAAAAATTTTATCGGAAACCGCAAAGAACGAGCCGGTGATAGGACGATGTGTGCCATGTTTTTGTTCTATGCTGGGGCCACAGAAATTAATTATTCAGGATGGAGAGTAGAAATTGCCCTGATTTGGCTTTTCGAACCTAACTTTTGCTACAGTGGTCACAGAGCCACGCTTTGTATGCCATTCGACGCAGAATCGCACGCTCTTTCCAACGGTGGGTGTCTCAACGCGCTGTGACCTATGCAGGGAAAGCTAGGCACCAGCAAACATAAAAGTCGTACGTCAACATGTGCCAAAAAGACACGCGCTGAAGGCGCGCGGACGGCCGCGCGTGACGGCCCTATCGCCGCTAAAAAAGTGTTTAAAAGAAAGAGGAGGCTTTTCTGATGCAGGAACTGTTGAAACTATTACAATCGGATGAAGAGTTAGTGAGATACGATCGTTTAAATTTTTCACCTCAATTACTATTAGGAAGTGTTACAGTACCCTGCAAGAGAAGGGTAACAGTTGACGGAATCGTCAAGTTGGCGATACTTCGTGTGTGAATTGCGACATTCGTGAACGTTGGCGAAAAGGGTGAACTGTTTACGAAAATCGTCAACTTGACGATTCCGTCAACTGTTACCCTTGTCATGCAGGGTACTGTATACAATAATGTTTTCTATTACTATAATGACAGTATCAGCAGTGATCCTTTGTAAAACATTTTAGCGTCGATTCAACTACCCAGCGAAGGACCACAGTATGAGGAGAAATTTATTTCACTGTTTCTGACTACTCTTGGCCAATTGCGTCAGGTCTGTTTTCTGTTGCTTTGAACTGAGTAGTAGTGGCTGGCTTATTTCTTGGCGATTATTAGCATTTTTGCAAACTTCTGTGGAACTTCTACGTTTTTTTGTGTAAACCTACCAAAAATTGCTAAAAGCTTTCTAAACATTTAGGCGTTTTTAGGTTAAAATAATTAAAATTTTGTTAAAAACAGTGAGGCCAGAACGATTTTGAAAAATTGTGAAAAAATTGAAGCTGTTTATTTGACAGTTTTTGGGGTTATATATGGGGGACAGGTCGAATGGGGAGGAGGTCGCCCAATGGTAATTATTTACCGTTATGAATTGATTTGGGGTTTTTCTTGTTTTTTGGCGTCTGCATTTGCAGTTTATGCTATGCTTTGCCTTTTATTTCAAGCTTTCTAATTTATGGGGAGGGGGCTTCATTCGCCCCCCACTGATGGGGGGCTCATCCAATATGGGGGTATTTTTGGAAACATTTCTCGAATTTTTGCTTGTTTTTTGTGTAAAAATAATGAAAATGTTAAAAATCCGCGAAGCTGAAAACTTTTTTGAAAATTCAGGGTAAAAAATGATAAACTTTGGCAGTATTTGGAATTATGGGGGCATTTTGTGAGGGGGAGGTCGCCGAGTGGGGAGGGGGCGGCCCCCACCTCCCCGTCCAGTAAAAATAAGCCAGAGCTTTGCTTCTCTACGGTTTATTTCTAATGTTAGTCTCTCCTCCTATAATTGGCTATTTACAAAAATGTTTTAATACGTACAACACTATCCTTTGTGCAGCAAAATGAGATGGCTTTGCTCAGTGTTCTGATACTTTCTACAGGTTCGTCATAGTCCCTGTCATAACGAGTCTCTGCCACGAAAGCTCGAGTCGAATTACTTGAATTGATAATACTGTGGGTGGGGGGGGCGCCCCTCCCACTCTTTTTCCCTCCCCACTTTTTATGGCTTCCTCCCCATTCACCCTAAGGTGCCTAGGAATAGGCAAATTTTTTAACATTTTTAGTCGAAACTTTTAAAAATTTTCCGGGCTTCGCCGGAATTTTTATTAACAAGTCGTCTATTTTGGTGCTAAAACAATAATTGAGCACTTTCTAGCTTGGTTATAGTAGTTATCTGAACACAGGCTATTTGTACTATATTTTTAGCATTTTTAGTGCACTTTATCCCCCCCCCCAAAAAACACCAGCTATATGTATGTACTCACTACATTCTTGTTTCTATTAATTGACAATATTTTCATATTGTTTAATTGGATTAATATCTATTGATTAATTATTAATTATCTAATCTGCATGTTACTTGTTTCTTCTAGATTCTTCCGCCGGAAACCAACATACCAAATGCCTATGCGACGGGCTCTGACGCTGGACAGAAATTTGTGGCCAATCTCGCCCTATTTCTCAGCTCGTTCATGAAGGAGCGCGGTCAACTGGTGGAGTCCAGTCTGAATCCCAGTTCTGGCAAAACGGTGGAAAATCTGCCCGAGGCACATGCTTTGGTAAGGGTGGATTTTTTTCAGGAAAATTGGAGTCGGGGAGGGTTGAGGTAACACTCCTGCCTCAAGGGTTGTGTATCCGGGGATGAGCTCCGGCACCCTAGACCCTGGCAAGGGTAGGAGAATTCTCCGCGGGTTACGTTTACCTTTTACTTTTTTACTTGTGGTGAAACTACATTTTCTTAGAAAAACACTGAAATTTTGTTTCAGTTTCAGAAGCAAAATTTTGCTAATTTCTTTAAAAGTTTTGAACTACGGAAGACTCTTTGCTGAAAGGCGCATTTATCTTTTCCTTAAGTTTTTCAAAGCCTCGGCGTCCTACCTTTGTACTTCTGTTTTCTTGTCGTTATCCTCTACCATACGTTTAGTTTACCGCATTAGTTACTTTGGACAGGAAATCCCTATCAAAATTGGGTACTTTGCCTATGTAAGAAAATCTGGGTTACAAAATTAAAAAATTTAACTGTTTCCATTGTGGCTTTTTAGCAATTTTTTTGCAATGAAGCAACACACTGAAAAGCACAGGTCCGATTTTGAAAAAACACCTTGTCCAGAAAGAAATATTTTTCTCAAATCTAACGCCGTTTAGTGGGTTTCATCACTATAGGTTTGAATGGTTCTACAGTCTGTTACCTTCTATTTAACAACACATCAGTCCTTTTTAAAATACCTTTGCTTTCAGTTTTTGTCTCCGTATTTTTGTCACTTTTTAAATTCGTTAGTTGTTGTTTTATTGTTCAGGCCATGCAATATCTGTTGGCCATCTCAGAAGTGGACGATGTGGAAATCTTCAAGGTCTGCCTGGAATACTGGAACAGTCTGGCTTCTGATCTCTACCGAATTTCGCCCTATTTTTTGACCTCTGGCCTGTACAGCTATGGTCATGGTGGGCTGAGAATGGGTGGTGGCGGAGGTCCCTTTCATCATACCCCGCGTGACTTTCGACGTGAACTGTATGATCCGCATTTGAGCGAGGTAAGTGAGGGTAGACATTTGCATGCTTTAGCATGCTGTATGGAAAGAATTTACGCGCTTGTATAGACGGTGCTGTAATGTATGTATAGATGTATAGATGTATATATATATAGATCTCTGTGATGTATAGATCTTTGTCATCAGCAAACAATCTTTGCTTTGTGTTACTTTGTATGATGCATATTATTTCTGGCTGATTTTTTCGTAAAATTGGAGTTTCTTAGTTTTCTTCATGTCTCACTGGGCTTATTTTAGTGGGTGGATCCTCCCACAAACGACCTTCTCATCCCCCAAATTCTGAGGGTGCCCCTTTTGGTACCATATTTTGCCCAGAAACATTCGCTCAGATGGCCACATTTTCAAGAATTTTCCGGCGTCACCGGAGAGTTTGTCTTACTTTTTTGGCCTTTCCGCCCTCCGCGGCGCCTCTGCATATTTTTGCAGTAAAAATTAATTTTTGCAGTTCTTTTGGGAAATCACCGCTATTTTTAGCGTAAATATTTTTTAGAAAAAAATTTCGCCCCCCTTCGAATTCCTTCTCCCCAAGACCTAGTTATGTGTATGTCCAGTTCACTGCCATCGCTATTGCTGTCAAATAATGGGGAAATAAATTAGCCAGATTGTGTAGTTTGTCAGGGAAACCTGGTTTTAAAACGAGCTTATAATGGTGATTCACTTTCCAATTTCTACAGCGAATGCAACAAAACGGTATATACTTAAATTATTACATTTTCAGAGCTTTTTTGTTGTTGACAACCGACACCAGTCCTATTAATAGAATAGTGTCTTTTTGGTTTTCTTTTGACATTGATATTTTGCTTTCCGCCCTGTTTTTTTCAAGTTTCATTTTGGTCTTTCTCTTTTCAGCTTCGTTCCATCATCATCGGTCGTATGGCCAAGCCGGAAGAGGTTTTGGTGGTGGAAAACGAGCAGGGCGAGGTGGTTCGAGAAACCATCAAGGATACGGATTCGATCAATCTTTACAAGAATATGCGAGAAACTCTGGGTATGTACTGTGTCTGCCTGTGAGGAATGGGCGGGGGTGTAAAATCGGCATAAAAATGAAAGTAGGGCATGCAAATTGGAGAAATCTAGGTTTGTATTGTACCCTGTCTTTAATACTTTCATTAAAATGAACGTTTACATTAATTACGTATTCCCACTGGTGCCACACCCCAGTTGCTTTCTCGAGGAGAGGTAACGCCAGACCAAATTTTGCTCAGGGTCCACGGTCTGACGTTGAATAAGTGCATAATGCAATTACCCTAGGCTTAGGCAAGGCTACTGCCGGAGCAGAAGTGACTGCGTTGCTTTCACCTTATCGTAGTCACCCGTTGGCTCCATCCAGGCGCGTAGCCAGGGGGGGCAAGGGGGGCATCCCCCCCCCCCGAAATTGGGTTGCCCCCCTGGAAATAATCTGCTATCAGGAAATATTTATGATTAAGACAGCAGCTGTAGACTGCGCTGAGCTTAGAAATTGATGAAAATTAAACCAATTTAGAACTAAAATCCAAAATTTTTCGCGCCTTCGGTGCGAATTATTATTTATTCGTCTTCAATTTTAAAATGTCATCAATTTGCGTAATAAATGTTAACCTGATCGTATAATGCAGTAAAGTAATGGTATTTTTGCGGTGTCTTGCTCAAAAACGCGTTAGTATGTACACATTTTTTCTGGAAAATACCAAAACAATTTTGGCTACCATGTAACGCTATAGAAGTTAGCATTTTGTTCATTCATTCACTTCCCTTCAGATAAATTTCCGAATAGGCTTTCTGCTATTTAAACCAAATATGTGCTGTTGATTATCCTACAAGAGGAAAAATAAGCTCAGAAAAATTCATTTCAGGCAGCAAAAACAAAAAATTCTTCAACTTCTGTGGGCCTCCGCCCCCCAGACTCCCCAAGTGGTGTCAGTTTCGCTAATCATTCAAAGGGTGCATTTTTTATTTCCTATATCTCTTAAAATTGCTAATTTGAAGCTCGGAAAAATAAGCTAACGTAATAAAATGCTTGCCCTTTTTAACTGCCACAGTTAAGTCTGAAAAATTTTGGCTTGCCCCCCCCCCGAAATTTTTTTCTGGCTACGCTAGTGGCTCCATCCACAAGGGTTTCCCCTGATGGATAAGTACAATGTACAATTAAGGGGGAGTTATATGTGGTGCTGCTGCAGAGACATTCCTATTTAATCATAAGCGTTGACTGGTACCAGCTGGAACCAGAGAATTTTGGTTTGATCTATTGTATTAAAAGAAGGTAGGAGTTTTTAAGATAAGGATCCTTTGGATCCAAAGTTTCCTGTTTGTGGCCGGCATTTGCAGAGAGTACCTTCTCCCCTCTGGGCGACCTGGGGCCAGTTTCATAAAACTTCTCTAGTTGCGGAATCCGCAACTTGAGGCCTCAAGTACTCGAGACTTGACATCTCAAGTGTTGCATAAAATTTCTCAAGTTCTCAAGTTGCAAGTTCTCGAGTTGCAAGTTCTCGAGTTCTCAAGTTGCGGAAACGTTTCCACAGTAAAGTCTAGTGCGTGTTTCATAAAAGTTCTCAAGTTCTCGAGTTGCAAGTCTCAAGTAGCCTTCAAGTTCTCTGGTCAAAATTGACCAGAGAAGTTGCTTCTCGAGTTCTCGAGTAGCTAATAAGCGACTGCTGAGTCAGCAGGCAGTCACACAGCCTGACACGTATTGATTTATTTGAAAAAAAACCCCATGCTTCCATTGATTATTTTCAACGCCATTACCCAGCCATTTTATTCCTATTTGTTAGATTCAAGCTAAGTTTAATTTTGAATTAGGTTAGATTTGTTAGTTGGGTAGAAATGTATACTTAGAAATGCATATGCATACTGCAGGGTATTTTTTACAGGGTGGGGGCGGGCCCCCCCGAATTTGACCTCCCCCCCCCCGAAAATGCCTTCCCCCCCCGAAATCGCCCCCTCCCGGGATTTTTGCTTCCTCCCCCGGGATTTTTTGGAGGCCCAAATTTTTGCGAAAAATAGGCCAATTTTCAAAAAATTTCCGGCTTCGCCGGAGATTTTTTCGAAAAAATAGCTATTTTTAGCTTAAATCCTGGCATTTTTGAGAACTTTTTGCGTTTCGCCATGCAAAATACGCCAAAAAATACCATTTTTTGGCTAATTTTTGCAAAAAATCTTCCCCCCTTGAAAATTTCTTCCCCCCCCCGGGCCCGGGCCCCCCCCCGGAAGCCCCCCCCCCGAAAAAAATCCCTAAAAATACCCTGTACTCAGTAGCGTAGGTACGAAAAATTTTCAGGGGGGGCGGTGTTGACCGAAGGCTGGGGGGGGGGTAAATTTCATTTTTTGCGCAATAATTGTATGCACGCTACATATGCTGTAGCTTTACCTGGTAATATAAGTTTTCTAGTTCAGTACATATATATATATATATACATAGCTTAATGCTGTTGTAACCGAAAGCGGCACGCAAAAACCCAAAGCGGGGGGTCTGGGGGGCGGAGCCCCATAAAGTTGAAAAATTTTTAAATTTTGCCGTTAAAACGCTGCTGAAACATTGAATTCTTTGCATTGTATATTATCAGTTCCCAAACTAAATTTTGTAGTTTAATTTGCTACCTATTTAAATTTTTGACTTCCACAATCCCGTACGAAAACTAAGACTAAGATGCTCCCATTTGGAACAGGGTATTCTAAGCATATCCATTATCCGTCGTTGAAGGCAGATCATGTTTGGTATAATGCAGTTAATAACAGAACTAGAAAGCAGGTAAACCAAGGTAAAGTAAAGCAAACTAGCAGAGGTCTAATTATAATAGGTACACAAGTCCCAAACGGGGGTCTGGGGGGCGGAGCCCCATAAGTTGAAAAATTTTTAAAGTTCGCCATTAAATGCTATTGAAACATTTAATTCTTTACAATGATTTATCAATTGTCTAACAACATTTCGCACCTTTATATATTTGCTATTTTCTACGTTTACTGTCTTGTCCGAAAACTCAAACTATTAGGATGCTCCCATTAAGAACTGCGTATCCTGATCATATCAACCAATTATGCCGAAGCTGAGATGTTGGGAATAACGCAGATATTTAACAGCAAAACTGCAAAGCAACTAGTTACATATACAAACATTCGTTAGCATGCTTAATGAAAAATAATAATTTTGATAATGTAAATAGCCAAAATTCGCGCCGAAGGCGCAAAAATTTTTTAATGGTGTAGAAAATGCATCAATGTTGAGCTATTTTGAAGCATTAATGTACAATTTGTGCATGTTTCTAATCACATTAAACGCCCGCGCTCCGCGCGGGCGTAAAATTTTTCGTTTGCCCAAATTTTCAGGGGGGCAAAGCCATTATTTCGGGGAGGGCGGCCGCCCGCCCCGCCCGCCCCGTATCTACGCTAGTGCCTGTACTGTATGTACTATTGCGTATAATGCGCAATAAAGCTTGCATATGGGCATATGTGAATGAATAGCGCGACAAGCATCCTCCTTGTCAATAGCTTGCAAGTTCTCGGGTTCTCGAGTTGCAAGTTCTCAAGCACTTGAACTTGAGGCCTCAAGTTCTCTAGTAGCCTTGCAAGTTGGGCCAGTTTTCTCGAGTTTGCGGAAAACCTTTATGAAACACTTGAGATCCGCACTTGCGACTTGAGACTTGCAACTTGCAACTTGAGGATTCGAGAACTAGAGAACTTTTATGAAACTGCCCCCTGGTGTGTGCGTGAAATCCGGTGCAGCATTCACCCGGTGTCCGGTGTATTTGACATTCATCCGGTTAAAATCTTTAAATTGGTACATTTAATTATGCGCAACAAGACACAGAGGGATCTTTTTCACCCTCCATGCCTATCGCTTCATAATTTTATATTCAATCATTATGATAATAGTTGTTTAATAACTTAGCTTAGGGCTGCAAGCTTCGGCTCCCAGATTATCCAGTGATTAATCGGTAGTAGGCACAGGAGCCTGCATGCTGCAAGCTCCCCATCGTACAATTGGTTAGGGATGTGCCCTTTGTTCCAAAAAGGAGCCACTTCTTCAGCTCATTTTATTTGTTTTAGAGCTGTAGTAAACTGTCTGTGCTGTGCTAAATCTGTAGGTGTGAAATTGTAATCATTCTAAAATTTCCAAAACCATTAATTACTTAACAATTTATTAAGTCATTAGGGATTTCTTTGAAAAACTTGATAATTGATGCTATGGTTTCATTTCAGTCTATCTGACTCATCTTGACTATGTAGACACTGAGCGTATCATGACGGAGAAGCTCCAGCGTCAGGTCAATGGAACAGAGTGGTCCTGGAAAAATCTGAACACTGTAGGTTAAAATTTATTTTTAATTGCAGTTTTCTGCGTATTTTTTGAGACATATTTTAATTTACAGTAAGGGTTAGGCTGGATGTGTATGTATCTTACGGAAAGATTCAAGCTGCTGTTGCGAACTGTATCTTTTCGTTGAAATATACAATTCTGCAAGACTTTTTCATTTGTTTTCTCTTGCCTCAGATTTTCACTTAGCTGAATAATTTTTTGTATTCGAAAATCGAATACCGAACGGAAGTTTTTGTCATGTTGGTATTTGCTAATTTGGGCTGTTTTGAAGTTTTGAGTTACGTCTATTTGTTTTGTTTATTTTAGCTTTGTTGGGCCATTGGCTCTATCAGTGGAGCCATGATGGAGGAGGATGAAAAGCGATTTCTGGTGACTGTGATTAGAGGTTAGCTTTTAATTAATCAAAATAAGTAACCGTTCAAACTTAGTGTTATCCTATTTTTAGGTGACAAGATAGGCTAGCGGGTGGTACGTACAACCTACCTACGTATAGATGTAGGTGACAATGTAAATTTTTGGGTTCTGTCACTACTTATTAGGGCTGTTCCGATACGAGATTCTCCGGCCCGGGCCCGGGCCCACTGACTCCACCACCGGGCCGGGCTCGGTCAAGCCCGGAGCCCGCTACAAGGCCCGGTCGGTCCAGCCCGGAGCCCGCTACAAGGCCCGGACGGCTCGAACCAGTGCCGATATGAAATTCAAAATCTGACAGTTCACATTTACACACACACAAATTTACTTTTTAGGAAATCTTTTATTATACAAGCAGCTTTGTAACATGATTTACGGGTTATGATTTAAGGTGGTGATTCCGCTTGGGCACAAATTGTTGGTTGGCGGCGCAAATCAGGATGAAATTTGGCGAAACTTTCCGAAATACGTTCTTTTAGCGTGATAACACCCTCCGCGCAATCCCGATTCAAAAATTCGAGATTTCTGATCAAGGCGCTTTTTTACCATTTTCTGAAAGTTTGGCGGCAGCTATACAGTTATGACTATATTCATTTGAAAGATCTCGTTGAGCTTCACATTTTTGCTTTTTAAAGCAACTTTCTAGCTTTTCTCTAGCGTGCGATATAGCCGATTTTCTTGTTTTGGCGTCGAAAACTTGTCATTTTTGCAGAAATCAAATAATCCATCATTTCTTGAACTACACAAGCCGGAAAATCAAACTAAGGGCGTCGATCTGAAGGTCTAACAGGAGCAAATTATCCGACGCATGATCGTCTTCCAACAGCTATCCCGTAGGCTGCTATCATGAAAAACGTCGTTTTTGCAAAAACACGACCAATTTTTTCCAAAGATTGTGGCGCATTCACCATGCAAGCTGGAGGGCTGCTACTTAACAAATGAGTTCTGCACAAACATACCCAGGGACGTTTTTTTAGTTGCCCCGATTACTGCTTTCGAGCTAAAGTAATCGTTTGACAAATTTGGAAAAAGTAGGCAAAATACAGGTTACGCACAGATTTCAGCTTATTTCTCCATAACGAAGAGCGATTTCACAATAAACAAAAAAATCGGCCCCAGCTATTTGATGGAGGTATCGAATGATATAACTGATGTCTCGCGAAAAAATTTACCTGAGTCTGCAAAAAATCTGGAAAATTACACTTCTTCTAAAATGTGCTAAAAATATTTTAAAAAAGCGACATTGGTTTCATGGTACGCATTAAAAAGAGAAAATGTCAAGCTGCATTTTGATGTAAAAACGGCTTCTTAACTCCAAGTAATGAATGAGTAATGATGGTGCAAACTGTATGTGACCAAAGGGAATCACCACCTTAAGCACGACTGGTTAATAGCCTGAGCCTTAGTCTTTTAGTCTTAGCCTTAATAATATATTACTCACTTACTCACTATCGTGCTTAACTTTTGAAATTTGATTTATTGAATCAGAATGTTAAATTACTACTGTCGATTTGTCTGTTTATGAGCTCTTCTAATTTCCTGAAATTCAACTTAGACGACTTAGCTAAAAAGACACTTATCATTTGTGATTAAGCCATCAAGGGATTGCGCAATTGAAGAAACTACCGATGTCCCATTGTAGAATACATCGCAAATAAACTGCTTGAAAGTGAAAGAATAAATTTGGATTAATATACAGCAAACTCACAACTCAAATTGTTCCGGATTGCACCTATTGTGAGTGGATTTTGAAAGCCACGCGCGTTTACTTTGAGCTATGGCCGACGGCATGCCGGTTTGGCACTTCTCTGGGCCGGTGAACAAAACTACTCAATGCCATTCAAAAAACCATCAAATCAAAACAAATTTAAGTAAAAAGTAATTCTTTTAGAACAGAGAAATTATAAAAGAAGCATTTTCGCAAAGCCATTATCTCATCACGCCACCAAGTCTTCATATAAATGTGAACAAATGAGAAAGTAATTTGATTTTTAGCTATACATTCTACATGTAATAGTGCAATAGACAGGCAATAAAACATCAACTGTAGACTTGGCCACGATGAGCCCATTAGGCCCGGAGCTTTGACCGGGCCTTGTAGCGGGCTGGGCTTTTGAGACCCTCCGGGCCGGGCTCAAACAAAAAATTCCCGGGCCGGGCCTACTCCGGGCTGGCCCAGGCCCGGCCCGGGCCCGGAGCCCGCTACACGGCCCGGGAACAGCCCTACTACGTATGCTTCGGGAGACGGATGTAGGAAGTTAGGGCGTTAGGGTATGATCATTTGACAATAAATTGATCATTATTGGTCGTGCATCCGTCAAACTATATTATGTAGGGACTGATGGCTAGACGTATATTCTATGAATTCAATTTAATCTACGTTTCTTTCTAGATCTACTTGGCCTATGCGAACAGAAACGTGGAAAGGACAATAAGGCGGTCATTGCCAGCAACATCATGTATGTCGTCGGCCAGTATCCCCGCTTCCTACGCGCTCATTGGAAGTTCCTGAAAACCGTTGTCAACAAACTGTTTGAATTCATGCATGGTATGTTTGGTGCTGCATAGATTTCAAAAGTTTATTAGGGAAGGGGTGTTTACGGTGCTGGTAAGTAAAACAATCCATCCAAACCATTTTGAGAAATCGAGTAATAGAGAATGAATGCATAGTGACAAACTCTTATCTATTATGTACTCTTGCTGATGCCTTAAATTTTGTTTCAGAAACACACGAAGGAGTGCAAGATATGGCCTGCGATACCTTCATTAAAATTGCCAATAAATGTCGGAAACATTTTGTCATTGTATGTGCTATATTTTGGCTTTTAAAGTTGGCCTTAAAAATTCCTATTCTGACTGAAAAGTGTTTTCTAGATTCATATCTTTTGGGAGAATAGCCGTAATATGTTTGCTCTTTAGTGTAGTCAGCAAGGCCGCACCCAGGGGGGGGGGGTTCAAGGGGTCTAGACCCCCCTGTTGGGATGACAAAATGGAAATTTTTTGCTATTTTTATGTCAAAAACAGCTATTTTTAAAAATTTCGGCGCGATAATTCACTTTTTGCAAGAAATAAACGTCCAATGTACTGTTTTTGGGCAAAAATGCAAAAATTCTTCAACTTCTGGGGGGCGCCGCCCCCAGACCCCCCTTGCGTTTTACCTTGGACCTCCCCCCTTTGCAAAATCCTGGGTTCGGGCCTGGTAGTCAGTATCCTGAGCGTTTTTCAACACGGTTTTTGTTTTCAAAGGAAACAATATTCACTGCATTTCATTTATTGTTTGCTTTATTTCAGGTTCAAGTTGGAGAACAGATGCCGTTTGTGGACGAAATATTGAGCAATTTGAATAGCATTATTTGTGATCTCCAAACCTCTCAGGTTAGTAAATATCAGGACCCTGTTCAAGAAATTATATATATAATGGCAATGATTTTAAATTGTTTTTATATAATATTTCCTGGTCTCAGTAAATAATGAAAATGGTGCCAAGCTGCAAAGTGCAAATCAGATCAATGTTTCATCGTGCTTAATAGTTTCGTTTGTTTTTAAATTTTAATTGCTGCGTTTCAAGTAAGACAACAAGAAAGATAGCTAAACATCAGGCGGATGCCGTAAGGGGAGGGTCGCGATTTTTCGACCATCTCCGATTTTTCTCTTTTTCACATATTTTGTAATCCTTGTGGGTCCTCAAAACAAGACAAGAGCGTTTGTTGGAAAACTTTTCCTCTCATTCACAATAGCCCACCAAGGTCACGCCGACAGAGGAAAATGAAAGAGTTAAGCCGTGGTTACACTTGGCAATCTTGTGACAACGCGGTGCCACAACGCATTGTTACAACGGCCGTTGTTACATCATTGTCACAACATTGTCCGAGTAACCAGCAACAAAGGAAATGTTCGGAAATTTCGTGTTTGCTGCTTAATAAGTCAGTTACCTTAAGGTATCTCAATAAAATGTGGCTTGCTAATAGGCAGGCACAGCTGGGTTTACTTTAGGCGAAAAAAAGTGGGGGGGGGAGAGTGGGGGGGAGGTCAAAACGTTGGGGGGGGGAAATAAAATGGGCTAAAAATGCCAAAAATACCGTATAAAACGCCTGTTTTCTACATATACTGCTATAACTAAGCTTAAAAGTGCTCAAAAATTGAGTTTTAGCACCAAACACGACGATTTTTGACCAAAAGATTCCGGCGAAGCCGGAAAATTTTTGAAAATTTTGACCAAAAATCCTAAAAATTTGGCATTTTCTGGGCACCTTAGGGTGAGTGGGGGGGGAAGCCAAAAAAGTGGGGGTGGGGCGGAGTGGGGGGGGGGCGGAACCCGAAAAGTGGGGGGGGGCGCCCCCCCGCCGCCGCCCCCAGTAAAGTAAACCCAGCACAGTACCAACGTGAATTCAAAGTTTCATGCCAATCGACTGTGTATTGCGTCGGCTACATAGACGATATCATGACGGACACCTGCGGGCATCAGAAATGTCAAATTTTCAACGATTTCAAATATAGCCAATAGCCATAGTTTATATCAAATTGAAGCTCTTGATGTCCTGAACATTTTATCTTCTTCCACCTCGTCTCTACAAAGCAATGGGTGAAAGTTACAGCGAGTTAAACTTTGAAGTAAATGACAGTCGGAATGACATAGACCAAATCGTTCAAACGCCGTTGCTTGTTCATTGCTTGACTTGCCATTGTAATTTAGGCAGCAATAAATACGTACAGGTAGAGGGTTTAAATTGATGTATTTGTTATGCCGTAGTCTTTTGTCATCCTATATGCATGCGGCTCTTCAAAGCCCTCAGCGAGGCATACTGGCGTAAATACTAAATTGTTGGGATTTGAACTGAATCTCTTATCTTGATTGACGGTGGACACTAAAACTGTTTTTGGACACATGGGGGTATATTATACCCGAAAATGAGTGAAATCAGTGACAATAAAATTTGGTACCCTGCGACCCCCTCCTCCTTAAGCATACAAGATATTATTTAATCATATTATGAAATAATGAAAAACCTGCTCTGCAGTCACTGAGACAAAGCCTTAGACCGAAACAGCAGAGAGCCAATGGGCACTGTGAGCGCTCTTACCCAGAGAGAACAGATCTCTATATACTTCGTTTTTAACGTCGAACGGATTTTTAGGTTCATGTATTCTATGAGGCCATGGGCTATCTGATCAGCTCTCAGAACGACTCGGCCATCCAAGAGAATCTGATTGAACGACTGATGGCCCTGCCCAATTCGGTCTGGGAAGAGATGATTCAGCAGGCCTCCAAACAGATTGATTTCCTACGGGAGCCGGAAGTGGTCAAAAATCTGGCCAACATCCTGAAAACCAACGTGGCCACCTGTAAATCGCTGGGCAATCCATTTATTATTCAGGTACATACGTACGATTACGTACAGTCAAGTCAGTTCCTTTCTAAGCTACTAGCTAGTAGTGAAACCTAGTTTTACCCTAATTCGCATTTAGGCTCATATCAAGCGAATCCCCCTATGACACGGTTTTTTGTGTGTCCGTCCAGGTTCCACACAGTTTCTTAATAGCTGGACACAATGTGGACACTGTCCCGATTTTAAAAAATCTTGCCATAAGAAAAATTGCCCAACTTCAATAGCTTATTTCTGGAGATAGAAGCAACGTTATGGTGTTAAGCTGAAAGCCCTTCCACCTGGAGCTTGTGTTGATAGAAACCATTTTGCTGTAACCTGCTGCTAAAAATTTTTATTTTGAAGAATTCATCAAAAAATTAGCAATTTGACTTGTTTTGGCTAAGCTTTACTAAATAAAGCTTTTTAGCAGCAAGCTACAGCAAAATGGTTTATCTCGTCAGAAGCGCCAAGTATAGGGACTGGTACCAGTTTGCAGCTGCGTTTACGTATCTCCCCAGTAGAAACAAGCTGGTGAAAGTAGGCAGATTTTAGGTTGGTTGGTTAATCCAGTATTTATGTAATTAGACTGTTGGATTTATTCCTACCTACGTCACAGCCTTCTTCATAGAAGCTTTTTAAAACTATTTTTAATTTATATATCAGCAAAATTTTGCTTCCTGCACAGTTTTGCGCACATATATATTTGTTTATAGTTGGGCAAAATCTATCTGGACATGCTGAACGTCTACAAGGTGATGTCAGAGAATCTCAGCTCTGCGGTTTCTGCCAACGGAGAGCAAGTGCTGAAACAGCCGCTGATCAAGAGCATACGCGGCGTCAAAACGGAAACCCTGCGACTGATATCCACCTGGGTATCCAAGGCGGAAGATGCCAATCTGGTATGAATTTTTTGTTGAATTAAATAATTTTAATTAACTTTTTTCAGGCTAAAGATGATTACCAGCGATAGAATTTTTCGAAATAATTCAAGGTGTTGTAGGGAATCTTTCCATTTGTTTCATAATCTGTGTTTCTACACCGCTGTGCAATCAGTTTCAAAATATGAATATTTTGGTATTTTTTTGTACAAACATACGTTTTTGTAGCTCTTACACACACAGGTGTTTTTTCATGGTTTTTCCTGTGGTTATTTTAGATTACAGTGAACATTATTCCGCCACTGTTTGATGCGGTACTGTTTGACTATCAGCGTAATGTGCCCGGTGCCCGTGAGCCGGAAGTTTTAGCTCTGATGGGGGCCATAGTTAATAAATTGGAGGTACAGATTTATTTTTTGTCATTGAATGTTGCATTTAAATTTTTAAAAGTTCACATTGGCGTATTACTATGTATTTGCGGCTTTTGCAAGGCTCAATCACAATTTTTTATCGCTTATTTTTGCTGTTATAGAAAGCTGTTACTTCGGAAGTTCCTCGTATCTTTGACGCAGTCTTTCTGTGTACTTTGGAAATGATTAATAAGGTTTGCTCTAAAATTTCAAATTTATTTAATATTATTAGCCATTAATTAGCTATTGACAATGCCTGGTCTCATATTAGTAAAATTTAGCTTTGATGACCCGATTCTTGTTTTTCGCGCATCTACTAAACTTGAGGTTACGTATGTCAAAATCGTTTGTGACTTGCGATTTTGACAAAAATTTGGTTGGTTTGAGAAAATATTATCGAATTTTAAATTTTCAAAATAACGTGCAATTATGTCATTTTTCATACGTAGGGCGCGCAATTGGTTTTCACATTTTAATTTTCGTATTCAATTTTTTCTTCTGTTACAGCCAAATTTGACTTTGTTCTTTGTACTCTTTTTCAGAATTTCGAGGAATTCCCAGAGCATCGAACCAATTTTTTCCTCTTACTACAGGCTGTCAACAATAATTGCTTTGAAGGTTTGTGCTAAACCTTTATGACTGCTTTCCAAACTTTGCCTTTACTATTATTGCTTATGTTTGTATTTTTTAGTATATATTTGAATATTTCTATGTATTATGTAATTTTTGTTTTTATGTAATTTTTGTTTTTACAGCGTTTCTAAACATTCCACCGGAACAATTCAAGCTTGTTTTGGACGCCATAATTTGGGCCTTCAAGCACAGCATGCGAAATGTGGCCGAAATTGGTGTGTTTTAATAAATTGATGCATTATATTTAATTTTTCTGTCAGGAACTTCCGCAAAGGATCCGTACGCAAGAAAATAATGTTCGAAAAGTCCCTTTTAATTCTTTTCACTCGTGTGGGACAAAATATGTTATCATATGATTTAGTCGATGTGTAGGGTTTCCTTGCAAATTATTCAAATTTTCAAGTGTGGCAAAAATTTGTCAACCTGTGTTTAAGGTGGTGATTCCTTTTGGAGACATCAACTTTGAACCTTTATCACTCATTCATTTCTTGGAGTTAAGAAGCCATTTTTATGCGAAATGGAGCTTAACATTTTCTCTTTCTAATGAGTACAGTAAACTTAACTTTAGTTCTTGAAAATTATTTTACTGGATTTTCAAAGTAATTTAATTTTCCAGATTTTTTGCAGACTAAAGTAAATTTTTTCATGAGGTGTCAGCCATATCATTCGATTCCACTATTAAATAGCTGGGGACCCTTTTTTAATTATTATGAAACCGCCCTTCGTTATAACGAAATTAGCTAAAATGTAAGCGCCACCTTCATTTTGCCTACTTTTCCCAACTTTGGCAAGCGACCACTTTAGCTAGAAAGCTGCAATCGGAGCAACTAAAAAAAGGCCCTTGGGTATTTTTGTGTAAAACATGCCCAGTAAGTGGCAGCCCTCTAGCTTGCAGAGTGAATGCTCCACAATCGCTGGAAAAAATTTGGTCATGTTTTTGCAAAAACTATTTTTTACGATAGCAGCGTACGGGATAGCACTTAGAAGATTATAATATCACGGATAATCGGCCTCGACGAGACCTTCAAATTGACACCCTTTGCTTAGTTTTATGGGTTGCGTAGCTCAAGAAATGGCGGAATATTTGATTTCTGCAAAAATGACAAGTTTTCAACGCCAAAATAAGAAAATCAGCTATATCTCACTATAGAGAAAAGCTAGAAAGGAGCTTCAAAAAGCACAAATGTAGAGTTCGACAAGATCTTTCGAATGAGTATAGTCACAGCTATGCAGCTACTGTTTAAGTATAACAAATCGGCAAAAACGGCCCTGAACGGAGACGTCAAAGTTTTGAAGCGGGATTGCGCGGAGGGTGTTAGAATGCTAAAAGAACTTATTTTGGAAAGTTTCATCAAATTTCATCTTGATTTGGACCGTCAACCAATAATATGTACCCAAAAGGAATCATCACCTTAAAAGGACAATAGTGCTTTAATTTATATCCTAGTCTCCTAAGATAAATATTTCAACTTCTTAATGGTTGGTTGGTAAACCTCTCTAAAATGCACAAGTTCAGACGCCCTATTTGCTTTTTCTGTAAACTAGGTTTTGATTTGTAAGTAGGCCACTGATTTTATTCCCAGTATAAAATTATTGAGAGAATTAAAACTAGTAAGTATAGCAAAAAACAGTTATTAGGTTGCCTATAATTTCTTTTCCTATGTTTTTCTTTTTCGCTACAGGTCTTGAACTGTTACACAAACTGCTGCAGAACATAGCCATGCGTACACCCAACGAGGCAGCCCAAAGCTTTTATGCCACATTTTTCATTAGTCTACTAGAGCATCTTTTATCGGTGGTCACGGATTCCTCGCAGGCCCAAGTTGCTGGTAAGATTAAAGCAGTTTTAGCAGTGAAAGAAAGCGACTGTAGCTTGATAACGAATTTTGTAACTGAAATACAGAAATTTGTGTTACACACTCATAATTTTTTGTGATTGAATATTTTGGATGCTCATAACTAATGCTGCGTACGTTTTCTGTTGTGAATTGCATAGGGTAGAGAAAGAAGAACTCAAGACATTTTATGCGCACGTAATCTATGTTATTGGTGACTTTAGTTGAACAGAGCTGAGCCGGATTTAGCTTGAGTGTCTCTTCTATCCCTTGCTTTTACCCAGTGATGCACCTGGAATCCTTTTTCGGAGTGGGGGAGGGAAGGATGTTTGAATATGTAAGCGGGGTCTAGGGACGTTGCCGTTCAGAGCTTTGAGAAAACTTTTCAAGAATTTGTCTTCGCTGCGCTGGTTTCACCCTAAGTGCTCCCCTGCTTATGCCCTGCTGCCTTGGTGTCAGATCTGTTGGTATCCGCGTTGCCCCTGGCTTTTTCCTAGGCAAAAATTTCTGGGGGAAGTCTGGGGGGGGGGTCCCCCCCAGGTCTGGGGGGCTCGGATTTCTGGGGGTGGGGGGAAGAAAACTTTTTCCAAAAAATGCCTAAAAATAGCTATTTTTTGCTGTTGAGCTAAAAAATTAACTATTTTAACTTAAATTTAAGATTAAAATAGCTAGAAAATGCTTAAAAATGGATAAAAATCCGGCGGAGCCGGAAAATTTTTTCAAAATTTACTCTCAAAACCCTATTTTTCCGGGCATTTTAGAGTTCTGGGATGGGGAAGGCTCGAATCCTGGGGGGGCGACCCAAGTCTGGGGGGAACGAATTTCTGGGGGGGCTTTCCCCCCCCCCCTGTAGGAAAAAAGCCAGGCCCTAATTAAAGAATGAAAGAAAGTAGCACAGTACCAAGCACCAAAAGAAATAGCTCACCTAAATTATTCTGTCGTCTCAAGGAATAGGTAGCCCAGTAGTCTAGCAAATTAGGAATTTAAAAGTGTATTGTCGGTATTTAATTCTGCGGCAGAATCAGAATACGTTTGCTTGAAATCTGCCGATTTTTTTGGTTTCTTTTAGGTTTGAACTATTTTGCCACAATTCTGGCCTACATGTTCCAGCTGTTGGAATCGGGCAAGATCACGGCCCCACTGAACCCGGCCAATCCAGCCCAGGCCAATGTCGACTATGTGACCGAGTATGTGGCTGACCTCCTGAAAAAGGCCTTCCCACATTTGACTGTGTAAGTGGTTCTAATTTTGTAGTGAGAGGATGTAATGGGTAAGAATGTAAGCCCCTAGGCATGCTCTCTGTTATCGGAGGAAAAACTATGGTCTACTCGCTAACGGTTCCTCCCGCCGGTTTAGACGAACGGGTGTGAACAAAGAATATTATTATGCAACCTACGTTTTGTGCTACTTTAATTTTGTGGTTTTAGGGATCAGATCAGAGTAACCGTAAAGGGATTCTACAGTTTTGACGCTGACTGGCCCAAATTTAAGGAACATTTGCGTGACTTCTTGGTTCAAATCAAGGTATCATTTAATTTTATTTGAGTGAAATCATAGCCTTATTACCGTAATTTCATGACGAAGGGGTTAAGATTTATTGCGAACTAGAGCTCCAGTAATGTTTGTCTCAATTTTATTGTGTGTTACAAATCCGTTTGGGGGTGTGAAGTATGAAATGGTTGTTATTAGCTGCAGCAGGTATACCATCTGTATGTCGAACATATTCACAACTAACAATAAACATTAAACTTAGCTGGAAATATTTGCATGCATAATTGCTTAGGCTGGATCTGTTTGAAAAGTTTGTTTTTTAGGGATTAATAATTTGATTTGATTCATTCATTTATTTTTGTTAGGAGTATTCCGGTGAGGATACCTGGGACCTGTACTTGGACGAGCGGGAAAAGGAAATTTCCACTGCCCAAGCAGAGAAGCAGAAACAGATGGCGGCTGTTCCTGGCATTCTGAATCCGCATGAAGTTGCCGACGAAATGCAAGATTGATTTATTTGATGACTGTTTGCTTTTGACGAGTGATTCTTTTTTGTTCTGACTGAGTTTTTTCCGACTTCTGAGGGGCTGTGGGGGGGTTTACGGGGCGGAGCTGAGGTACGACAATTTGACAGCTGTTTAATTTGTTTGAGTGATTTTCTTGAAGTATTGAGTGCCGGTCCTTTAGAGAAATGGTTTTATGTTCTGGATTATGTTTATTAAATTTCTAGTTATAAACTTATAATCATTAAAACTTTAAAATTTAAAAACTTTAATATTCTCCGCACGCGCCCCCTTGCTTTTCTCGACAAGTTTTGTGTCTGTGACTGCTGATTGAGATGGGAAGCTGGTGTTAATATAGTTGCTTCGCACAGCACTGTTTTTGTTAGCTTGTTTTTGCATCGGAGAGTCCTTTTTTCTGTAAGTTCTTCTATTATGTTTTGTCTGAGCGATTTTATACCGTGTAATTGTATAAGCATAAGCACTTAAATAATGTTTATTGCTGGGGTTTAGTCTTATCCGTCCCCCATATCCCGATGTTTTTCACTCCAATGTAAAGTAACATGGGTTATCTGAGCAAAATTGTGCGGACGTGCTTTGCTTGGGTTTTTTTGAATTTTTTATTAAAAAAATTAAAGCAGTTTATAATTACAATTTATGCTGGTTGCTGTGTCGTTTTAGCGCAAGACAATGAGATATAAAAACTTAACTTCACTAGACATTTATTTATATGCAAAATAAAGGGTCGAGTCCTTTACCCTTTCCACGCCTGTTTTTTTTCGAATGTGTTGATATGCGTACTTTGTGAAGCTTTTTTGCCCTTATAAATGTTGTATGTGTGTTTTGCTGGCTGACCGAAGATTTCGCATGTGTTAGCGTATTTGTTCTGGTGTTTTTTATACTTCTAAATATTTCTTTGGTTTGTTGTAGTTGTTTCTGGTTCTTTTCTTTCACATGCTTCCGTGTAAAAGTGACTGTTTATTGCGAATTTTTTCTGCACTTTCATTTAGACAAACTCACGTTTTGGATCTTTCGGATAATTTTGACAAGCTTAGATTAATTTGTAGAAACAAACCAAAGCAAGCTTCTATCGGCCAACAGAGGTATAATCCTGGATTTTGAAAAGGATTTGGTCCAAACCCGAAAATGCAGGGGTCAAGACCTAATTTTTTTCCAAAAAATGGCCAAATTTCCACCAAAAAGCGAAAATTTTTGAGATTCCGAAAAGGAGGAGGGTATGGACCCCTGAACCGCCCCTCCTGAATACACCCCTGTCTGCCGCTCCAATTTTAGCAGAAATATTGGATTTGTTTTTGTTGGGGAGTATTTGTTCCAATGTCTGTTTTCGCATTATTTCAGTGTTCACGTATATACGGTGTGTGTGAGTGTGTGATTATGATTTGATATGTTCTCTGCACTGTGTACATTACTTGGTCTGTAGATGCACAGATTGAAAGTTTTAATGTGGATAAAATTTTTAGGTGATAAAATCTTCTGTTAGTTCTTTTGCTGTTATGGTTAGGCAATAGAAAATAGTTTTATAGTTGGTACCTTTATTTTGGAATTATTAAATGCAGGAAACAGTTTTACTCGCTGTTGGCTTCTTTGCCTTAATTAGTTTTCTAGTTTCAGAAGTGTCAGTTCTTCTTGTTCAATTTGATTCCTTGTTTTGTCGTTTTTCTGCTTTATGCAAATTTGTGCTTTGTGACGGTTCTTTGTAACTTTGTGTTGTCTTGTATTCACCACAGCTTTCCTTCTTGTACATAAAGAGTTGTGTGGTATATATCAAATACATTACAGCATAAGAGATTCATACTCTTGGAGTAGTTTGGTCATTTTTGTATTATAAATGCTAGCCTCGGCAAATTAAATTTACAAGTATCCGAAATGTCTTTCTAAATTTGGTTTTTTACTTATACTGTTGTTGTTGTTGTGAGTAGCTGTCATCACACGTATGTAGACTTTTTTAATGTTGGATGTATTAAAGTGTTACTTTATCATTTAGTTGGTTAGGGTAGGGTTAGAGGCTGCTAAGGTACCTCAGTAGACGTAAATGAATACGGGGATACGCTTTTATTATTCTTGAAGGTACAACCGCTGATATTGCAACCGTATAAACGTGAAGCAACTATAATTTTCCTATAATGAGCCTAATGTGAGTATTTTCCAAACATTACATGTCATCCCGTGCACTTTCTATATGCGCGTAGTGTGTGCATTTTCCAAACAGTGCGCGTAACACCCGCGCACTTTCCGTATGCGCGTAGTGTGAGTGCATTTTATAAATACGAGGCCGGTCCTAAATTATCAACCGAGCCGAGCTCAGGCCTGGCCCGGCCCGGAGCCCAGAGGGCCCGCTAGTAGGCTTAGAACCCAACCAAAGTCCGGAGCCCGCTACCAGGCCCGGGGCCTCTCCTTGGTCCACATTGACTGCCGGTATTGAAGCTTATGTAACATGACATGTAGGCCGAAACTCAATTTTTGCGAAAACTGTTTTATACTTATGTCAAAATGTCAGACGGATTCCCTGTTATTATAGACAGTCAAATCTGCGGTGTACATGGTGTGCGTGTGACCCAATGTGGGCCCGGGCTAGTGTTTGAGGCCGGCCGGCCGCCGGTCGACGACTTTTGCTCGCCGGCCGGCCGCCGGCTACCGGCCGGCCGGCCGGCCGGCGGCCGGTGAGGCCGGCCGGCTACCGGCCGCCGGGCCGGCCGGCCGGCCGCCGGCTGGGATACAAATCTCCAATCAGAAATTTACAAAATAGAGAAACTAACCGTAAAATGAACTCCAAATCTAGTTATCTAGTTATATATCTAGCTAATTTTCTATGCTATGCTGTGCTATTTTTCTAAGATAACATTCGAAAATAAATATCTTACAAGTTATACTACTGCACTGCAAATTGCTTTAGGCCGGCAGCCGGCCGGCCGGCCGGCTACCGGCCGGCCTACGGGCTCACCGGCCGCCGGCCGGCCGGCCGGCTCACCGGCCGGCCGGTGAAACCCCGGCCGGCCTCAAACACTAGCCCGGGCCCGCTAATAGGCCCGGCTCAAAGCCCTTGTCGCAGCAATTTCCAGACTCGCAAACTGAGTCCGACAGGCACGATAAGCCAGGCAGGCCCTGTGAGCCCTGCAGGCCCAGTGGGCCCGGCCTCGAAAACTGGGCTCGTTAGAGGGCCGGGCTTTCAGCCAGAGCCGAGCCGGGCCCAACAAAAATGTTCCGGGCCCAACAAAAATGTTCCGGGCCCGGGCCTAAACCTAAAAATCGTTAATTTATTCTCAAGGTACAAAGCCCCCTCGAAAATGTCAGTTCAAGCCAGGGTTTTTGGTTTTCGGATTTGCGTCAACCTTGCGTCCCGCTAAATTTAATTTGCGTCCCGTTAAGAAATTTTGCGTCCAGGCAGAATTCTTGTTTTAGCGTGTTTGTAGTGCAAAAATAGTTTTATGTATGAACATTTTGATAATTCCTGTAGTGTAACGCTATTTAGACTACTTAGAAAGTAGATGCTGCTTAACTGTAATGCACGATTATAATATTACCTACAGAATATACGTAGATGCGTCCAATGTACACGGCGGGGTGTCTGGGGGCGGAGTCCCCTAGAAATTGAAGAATTTTTTGAAATTACAGAATAATCCGTAGTGGAAATGTTTAAAAAGATTTTATATGGCATCTGTTACATCTGACGAATGCCTTTAGTAATTTTCGATATTGTTGACACACACTATATATTCCGCTATTTCTAGTTTAAACTAATTAAAGTATTTTTTGCAAGTGGCCCACCACTATTAGGCACGCACTGCGGCCCGTAAGTGGTTCTCCCCGCAGACCGCAGTCAAGAGGCGGAGAGAAGGAGATCACGGATAGAAAACGTGATCCCCGAGCAAGCTACCGTACGGTTATTTCAGTCACTCCCAAGGCAACTGCATTCGTTTCTCCGAATGCAGCTGCCCTCCACATGGCAATAGCAACTAGGTAGGCTGAAAACTGAACTGAAAGCCCGCTCGAAAGGCAAAAGGGGGAAAAAGTCTGGCTGCAGAAATGGAGTCGGTGGGAAGGCGAGCACTAAGACAGGATAGTAGGAAACATGCGGTCTGTTTGGAGGGTGTCCCCTCATGAATCTAAAAAAGATTTAATTCTGCCGCTTAACCAATCGTGTTTAAGTTTTTACTATGCTGATATTTTAAGATACGCAACAGACACAGAGGGAATTGTTCCACCCTCCATGCCTGCAGCGGGACAGTTTTTTGCGCAAAATAAAAAGAAACTTGCCAACTTAGCTTATGTAGGCTAGCTGTACAGTCATCTATTTGTTCAGCGCTATTATTCCTTGCCAACCATATACTTTCTTTAATTTAAAATTATTAGATTTAATTAATTAATTAAATTCTTATTAACGTTATGCAGTGGATCAACTTAGCTAGCGGTTATGTCTTGGCAGTCGGTCGATTTCCCTGATCCTGAGCCACGCATGTGAATCCGTTTTTAGAGCATCGGAGAATGGCCAAGGCACTGTCCCCAATGTGCGATTTAGGAGAGCACCACTAGCTAAAACACAAATAATACGACACAGAAACAAACACCTGAACAACAAATACACTGCTTTAAATGTTGCTTGATTATTGCCTACATGTTTCTTGTTTCGAGAAGAATGTTTAGTTAGATTTTAACCTGCTGGTGAGCTTTATGGAGTGAGTACAAGTCTTGCTCCTACACCAAAAATAGCAAATTATGGATTTCATAAAAATATCGTCTTTCTTCCAAAACGCTAAATTAAACTTATCAGAATGTCATGAAAAATTCTAAAAAGTTAAACTTAGCTTTAGTAAGACCGCCGCTCTTCACCACGTCCTGGAACCTAATTAAAGTATTAAAAATTTATGAAATATTTAGAAATGTCACTCGACATTGAGTAGTAAATATTAAAACATACATTCGGTTTCGAAAACTCTGAGAAATACTGATCCAATTTCAAATGAGCACCAGGGGGTCTGGGGGGTAGAGCCCCCTGAAGTTGGAGAGTTTTAGAAATTGCGGATTAAATCCGTTGTGGAAATGTTTAAAAGGTTAATTTGGCAACTGTTACACCTTATTGAAGCTGACGCCACACTGAAGTTCCTAGTTCTAACGCTAATGCTAATGAATGAGAACAATATAAATGCTCACGATTATGCACCTAATATCCATATATTTATTGAAGTGAAATTTGAGTTTGAAAAGATCTGATATGGATGCAGGTGGACAACAATTTAACAAATAACATTGAGGCATGCCTTGCACCTTGGCATTCCATGACAAAGTGGGGGAAACACTGGGGGTCTGGGGGCGGAGCCCCCAGGACCCGAAGAACTTTTTGGAAAAAACCGAAAAATTGGTACTGGAAACATTTAAAGTTTTTACTCTTACAAAAGTAAATTTTCTCCCGAAATAATGTTGCGTCTCGCTTTAGTGTTTTAGAACGGCCGGGAAGCCGGCGGCCGGTGGCTGTTGAGCCGGTGGCCGGCCCGGCAGAGTGTCTGGCCGTTCGGCCGGCGGCCGGCCGTTGGTCGTTCGGCCGTTCAGCCGCCGGCTGGCCGTTGGCCGGCGGCTGACCGCCGGCCTAACACAAATATTTGTAGTTAACACTTAACACAGCAATTTGACCAGAGCAACTGATGTTTACAAAACAAATCCAAGATTGAATGTGAACTTTTTCAAATATATAAGTAAAAACCGATTCCATTGCCTTTGTAATGCATCAATATATATCTTACAACTTTCTAGCTCAGATTGCTTTCAGACTAGTGATGGGCAGCGGATATTTTTTCATATCCGGATATCCGCCTATTTTGCGTTAACAGATATCCGGATATCCGGTTATCCGCCTATTCCAAACTTAATTTCAAGAAAACTTTTCTATTTTGTAGTTAAGTTTTCAATTTTTCTGTCAATTTTTTTGGCAGGCAGTGAATGTCTATCATGCAACCAAGCCTCAACCTTTGTTTCAAAAATATTTTCAGAAAAATTTTTGAAAAATTTTTAAAATTTTTGAAATTTTTGTAAAACATTTGCTAATTTTTCATTGTTTTGACTGAAATGTACACGGATATCCGGATATTTTTCTCAAATCGGATATTATCTGGATATAAAAATTATCCGGATATCTAGTGCCCATGACTACTTCAAACACTGAAAAATATGTCTGGCTAGCCGCCGGCCGGCAGGCCGAGAACGGCCAACGGTCGGCCGGCCGGCGGCCAGCCGGTGACAGTTTTTCGGAGGCCGGCGGCCGGCCGGTTTAACCTTGCCGTTCTAAAACACATCTCGCTTGTGTCCAGTTAAAATTTCATTGCGTCTAGATAAGAAACTTTGTGTCCAGACGCACATCTGGACGAAAAAACCCCTGAAGCCCCTCAAAATTTTCTTTGGACAAGCCCCCCAGGAGGATTCGACCTTACGTTAATGAATGGACCAGGACACGACCCATTAAAATTAAGCATTCCGTACCACAGCCATTATAGGACACTACGACAATAAATAATAATAATTATTATTTTTATCTCTATCTTAGTCTTAATTAGTAATTAATTTTAAAATAAAAGCGAATAAATTTAATAGCGAGATTAAAACAGATTTAGGAAGCTCGTGCTGTCTCTCTTCCCATTACAAAGTATTTTGTCCACATAAGCATAACGAGCGTACCCGTTGCGCCCTACCGGGAAAGTTTCTGCAATGTCAACTGTTCCTCATTAGATGAAACAATTTCGTTTAGTACTAAAAATGACTAAATTTTCAACATTTTGGGATAATTTTTTAAATTTTTGAAATGAGCAAACCAAAAAAGCCGGAACCAGAGCTCCGGTCAATCATTATTTAAGATACTACGTTGCTTGTCAGGTAATAGGTGCATTTCATCAGGTTACGATAAGGTCTACTAATTTGACTCAACAGACACCTTTCCCATCCTAGAATTACACCTTTAGTATTTATCAAGCAAATGTTGGTTAAAACTCTGAGTCACATATATACTCCGCGTATAGGGGGCCCTGCTTTTCGGAAGACAAAAATTCAGCCATGCTAGTGTAACCATCACAATGTTGTAATTTTCACATCGGACTCCCTCATTTCTGTACGATTCCTCCCTTTTCAAAATCCTGGATACGCGGGTGCAGAGTACGGACGGAACACAACTGTCACTGCTCTGGAAAGTAGAGTTGTTGGCCGGAGCCGGCCGGCCCACTGTGCCGACAATCCGTCCGGGTTAGAAGCAGCCAGCCGGTCTTCAGAAAAAGGACATTACTTGATTTTTTAGCTGTTATACATAACCAGGAGTAACTGTATGCATCAATTAATGCTAAATATTTTGCAAAACACACGAAAAATAGGGCAAAACTGGTACCGGCCGGCCTTCTTTGACCGGCCGGCCTGTTTGACCCGGCCAAAGCTCGGCCGGCTAGGTCCGACAGGCCGAGTCAAAAAACCGGCCGGGCAACAACACTACTGGAAAGTACGACCGCTAATTTGACCACCAACTATATACCTACCTATCTAGGCAAAGCGAAACAGTTTTCCGTTTACTATAGCAAGAGTTTACCACTTGAGCTACAAAATACATGCAAGAAGACATCGGACATTGCATAATAACACAGACAACTCAAACAACAGTTAATAATTACAGCAAATGAGCACAACGAAACATTTGCCTTGAAAACCTCAGGGACTCGTACAAAACTAATTCAACAGAGCTTAAAATACACACAAGAGAATTGTAGTAAGGCATATATAACTATACACGTTTAGCAGAAAAAGTACTACTGTCCAAATAATACCACAAAAATACGCACTAGTCAAGGATCTAAACAATCTGCTTCGAAATATTGTTTCTTTGCCAGGAATGCAGAAACAGAGTTGCAATGAGCCGAATGCTCTGAACAAAAAGTAAAGAAGCACGAGCACGTTACAAAGCAAAACTATAAGTCTGCATTATGCGGTTCAAATTATAGGTTGTTAACAGACATGTGCAGGAGGGGACGTTTCAGGAGGGGACGTTTAAGAGGGGGGAGGTGACGGCCGCTGGAAAACCGGATTCAGGGGGGTGAGGGTGAGCTCCTGGTCGGGGGAGGGTGAAATCCCGACCCCCCCCCCCTCCAGCACATGCATGGTTGTTGACGTAAATGAAAGCGATCCCATAGACATAGACACTAAAAACAAACAATTTTTAAACCTTCACTTGCTTGAATTACTGAACAACAATTTTTCTAAATTAAGAAACAGAAAGCCTTCGTGTCCTAAAATTTGTAATGAAAGATTATCTAATAATGCTAAAAGCAATCTAAAAATTTTGCAACAAAAATTTGTAATTACGGTAATAGATAAAGCAGCACAAAATTTTAGCTTTATATGTAAAAAGTTTTATATCCAACAACTGTTGAAGGAAATTGGATATACTAGCCCAAAACCTCATTATGAGTTAAGCTGTCTTACTGTGGAAAACATAAAAAATGAATTAAAGCATGAATATGGTTTCAACGATAATCAACTAGTGGGTAGTATGCCTTTTCCGAGCATGCTTCCAAAATTTCATAAAAATCCGGTTAAATTTAGAATTATAATTGCTAGTAGTAAATCATTTTTGAAAAATATATCCGCTATAGTTTCACGTTGCCTTAAATTGCTTTATGAAAAAATTCATAACTATTGTAAAGTTATGGAACGAAATGGCAGGTATCGTATAAAATTTTTTTGGATAATTAAAAATTCGGGTGAAATTATTGAAGCTTTAAAAAATTTGAACAAATCTACTTATGCCAATTCAGTTTATACTTATGATTTTACAGAAATGTATACTTCATTAGAACATAAAGTTATTTTGGAAAATATGAAAGAATTATTGGATAAATTTATGGGTAACAGTTATATAGCTGCTACACCAAAAACTGCCTTTTGGACAAATTCCATAAATAAAAATACAATTTCAAAAGATAAATTATTAAGTTATATTAATTGCATTGTAAGCAATACATACTTTTGCATTGGAAATTTGCTTTTTCATCAAAAAATAGGAATTCCCATGGGAACTGATTGTGCACCTTTCTTAGTAAACTTAATTCTTTTCAACTGTGAATTCAATTATATGAAAAAAACTTCTCTATGCTAAGGACTGGAAATCAGCAGGTTTATTGCTTTATATTTTTCGTTATATGGATGATTTAACTGTAGTAAATGATAGAGGAAAATTAGAAATTGTTAAACCTGATGTATATCCTCCCTCATTATTGTTAGTCCGTCAAAATGAAGACAGCTCTTCGGCAGAAGTATTAGACATTGATATTGCCATTAAAAATAAGAAATTTATTTTTAAGCCTTACGATAAAACCGACAATTTCACTTTTAATACAATAAAGTTTCCTCATATTGAAGGTAATTTCTCAACGGAACGTGCTTATATAATTTTTAGAAATGAAGTACAAAGACTATGGAAATTATCTGAAAATATAACCTTTTGGAATACTGCTGTTCATAGTTTGTCTAAAAAACTGCGTTTAAGAGGTTATTCTGTAACTAAATTAAATAATCAAATTAGAATTTTCAGTCAACACATTGACGATAAAAATCTATCTAACTTAATTCAAAAACTATCTACTAAAAAGTAAATTAATTGTATTTCAATTTTAAAAAATTATTTTAAAACATTTTTTACTTGTCTGTGTATTCCTAACACCACACATGGAATGTATATATCCGCCCAGTTTCCCCATGCCAGGTGCGCACCTGGTGAGGCTGGGCGATGAGACGCATGGGGCTGTGAGCACTCATCTTTGGATATATACCATACAATCCATGTACCACATACTTTAACACTTGTTACACATATATATATATGTACGTATTTGTTGTTAAAGTATATGTATATATACACCAAGAATTTGTTTTTGTTTATCTTTGCACAAATATGCTTTTGTCTTTTCATGTATGCATATTATATTCTTATTTCATATTTAGGTTTCTTGCGTATATATTTCCTTAGTTTATACACATGGGCGATTCTTAGTGTATCTGGTTATATCGAAGGAAACTCAGACTCTAGTTTTCATTTTGAAACAATCGTGTTCCAAGGTGGCCTTATGGTTATCCTTGTTTTTTCTGTTTTCTTTTTTCTATGCATGTCTATATTTCGTCAGTAGTTGCAACTAAAAACCCTAAAACATAACAATGAGTATTAAACGCTTGAACACTATCACTGTTCAAGAACATCGGCGTTTCAAACAAAAGTTGTTTCTATTTTGGTTAAACTGTTGAAGATATTGTAAATTTCATGTCACAAACCACACTGTTAAAGTGAGTAGCATACACCGCAACAATATCATTCTCTGTCAATTTACGCAAGAAGCATGCAAATATGAAAGAAGAAAGACATGTACCATCAATGGTACAAAAAATTCGGACTTCCGGTGAGACTCGAACCCATGGCGTTTCGCAGAGTAGGCGAACACTCTGCCAACTGAGCTATGGAGGCACAGCTACATTAAGCCATGCAGCAGTTCGTGCACCAATGTAGTTACATAACTTTCACTACGTGAGCCCAAGTATGTTTAAATCTGACTACATCAGAAACCTGTACGAAAACAAATTAACGAAATTCAATCCATTAAAACCGTAGCACAAAACGAATTGTCACTGGAACGAAGAGAACGGATTATTAAGCCAGAAAATATATTGTGAACATATAGACTATATAAATGCACATATAATATTGCTAGCTGCAATTACAAGCACAAGTTAGAGGAATTATACACAATGCCGTAAGTGCACTGCAAAAGGAATATAAAGATGTCAACAATAATATAGAGAATTGTTCAGAAAAAGCCACCATACAAATATGCCTACTTACCGTATAAAACAAAACGGAGCAATTACTAAATACATTGGCAGACATGACAACTAAGCACACAAAAAACCACGTACTCGTATTTTCAGGGTTTTGAAAGTGGGACGTTCCGAACTGTGGGGGCTGGTGCGTAAGTCCAAGACATAACGATACTTCAATTTTCAGAGACAAAATTAATATATATTTCAAGGTAAAAATCAAAAGCAACAGAAACTAAAAAATTAAGCTAAAACTTAATACTGTTTTGTTAGTTTTGAATCTTTGATCCTAGAAACAACATTTTGACACTTTTGGATGCCAGCCAAAAGGTGGGTTATATACTCACTGAAAAAGCCAGAATTACAAAGATACATACACCAACAGCTTACAATAACAAAATTATAATATTCGTTAAGTAAGTAAAACATGCACAAACGGTAGTGATGTTTCAGCAGCTGAAACTGAAACTGAAACCTAGTTTCAGCTTGTACATGTTTCAGTTTCAGTTGCTGAAACTGAAACTGAAACTGAAACTATTACGGGTTTGGAGCTGAAACTGAAACTGAAACTTAGTCGAAGTGAGAGCTGAAACTGAAACTGAAACTGAAACTGAAACTAAAATAAATTTTGAACTGAAACTGAAACTGAAACTAGAACAATTCTGGAGCTGAAACTGAAACTGAAACAGTTTCAGCTCTACACTAAGACTGAAACTGGTTTCAGCTCTCGCTAAAGCTGAAACTGGTTTCAGCTCTCGCTGAAGCTGAAATAGGTTTCAGCTCTCGCTGAAGCTGAAATAGGTTTCAGCTCTCGCTGAAGCTGAAATAGGTTTCAGCTCTCGCTGAAGCTGAAATAGGTTTCAGCTCTCGCTGAAGCTGAAATAGGTATCAGCTCCAGCGTACGCATGCTTAGCGTAAAAGAGTGTATCAAAAACTGGGTCACGTTCCCAGCACGTAATATTCCAGCCTTAGAATAAATATAAATTTTGACTAGTGCTTTTACTGTTTAAATCAACAGAGGTTTGAAGTAAATATAATGCTGCATTAAAACGTTTGTGCATAAGTTTAACTTAGTGCATTAGAATGTCAAAATACAATTGTATGGCAGTGTTTATTTGATCGGATTCCAACTAATTTGCTTTTTTCAGAATAATTCTTCATTGAACAGAAGATTAAGCTTAGCCCGACGTAATTAACAACATTTTTGTAAAATGAATACATAATAACTAGGACCCCAGCTCCAGGAACTAAAAAGAAAACCAAATTTAAGGTTAATACATATTATTGCTATGAATTCTTCCATTTTAGAATGCTGCAACTTAATTTTTTAGTAAAGTCGCAGTTACATAAGTGTTCACTGGGAAATATAATGGTTGTAATTGATCATTTGTGCTTTATGCTGTTGATTTTTCCATGGATTAAATTCGCCTATATACCGACAATTATACCGCAGTGATCTGCCGCCACAAACATGATATTATGTGAAAGTTCAGAATTAGGAATGGAAGCTAAATTAGGGTTATTAGTTAATAAATTTATTAGCATAACATAAAAACAAAATAGAGGAAAACAAAAAGCTGAAATTCATTTTAGTCAGAGCTGAAACTGAAACTGAAACTGAAACTCATTTTAATCAGAGCTGAAACTGAAACTGAAACTGAAACTGAAACTATAACAGATTTGGAGCTGAAACTGAAACTGAAACTAAGCTAAACCAAGAGCTGAAACTGAAACTGAAACTGAAACTGAAACTAGAACCGACTTTGAGCTGAAACTGAAACTGAAACCTGTCTGAAAGTGGAGCTGAAACTGAAACTGAAACTGAAACTGAAACTAAACAGGCCAGCGTAAACATCACTAACAAACGCACAGTATGATAGAGACTGAAAAAGGATAACTTCCTCAAAAGCAAAGGAATTGCAGGGAGTAAAGCAACTAGTCACTGGCTTTAATCCACGGTCACAATAAAACAGAAAAATATGGGCAGACATCTTGCTGGTTTTGTGCTAAACTAAATTTTTTGCTTCCGATGAAAACCAGTACGGCAATTTGAAAATCCTTATATTTCCAAACCGACTTATTTCTTGAACCACAAACTGCGCATCCACGCACCACATGTCCTCCTAAGCTCTATAAACAAAAATCCAATTTCAGAGGTGCAGACATTTTAAGATAATTAAACTTTAAAATAAAGTCCGTTTACATTAAGTTGGCTTGTAAAAAATTACAATTCTGCTTTATCAGATTATGAACAACCAAACAACGACTACAATAGAGTATTATACATCTTCTTCCACTTCAACACAAGCTGTATTGCGAAATGAACTGAAAATATAAAATAGAATTACACGTAGTTTAATTTTACACCCTTTTCCAATAAAATATTTAAATTTCGGAGCTGATATGTTCAAAGCAAGCCCAAGCTCACAGCTCCCCAAATTATCTGGTAAAAATGAATTAAAGCATTCAATTTGGCAGCCCACCAGCGTAGAAAAGAGACTCCCAACAGCAGCAAGCATAAATGTACATAGAAAGAAAAAAGACTGAAACAATCAGATAAAGGCTACGACTGTTTAAGGAAGAATTATTGGAGGAAAAAGGCTGAAATTCAACTGAAAATCTAATGCGAAGACTTGCAGCGGAGCAACGGGCCTGGAAGTACGTAGCTTATTCCCAGTCCTTTTTAATCTCCAAACTCCATTCCCATTTCAGCCATTCATTTTTGTCATCATCTGTAAAGAGGGACTTCACTCGATACGTTCCTCGATGAATTAAACCTGAAAAGAAGAACATCTAGAAATCATAAAATTACAAGTCACGCAAGGCATAGGAAAAATTATCAATTTCCGGGTTATCAATTCCAATGACAGGGGAAGAAATAGTAATTACATAGAAAAATGTTGGGCTGACAAAATGTCATGACAATTTATTATGTTTGCAAAAAATTCTTCACTCCCTGACCATTTTTATGACCGTCACCCATCGGTATTGAGGTTGCAATATCTGGTTTGTTCTCAACACAATTAGGCAAAACTACTAAGCCGGAAATTTTTGATCACAAATCGTCTTTTTTGGTGCCAAAACTTAATTTTTGAGCACATTTAAGCTAAATTGTAGCAGTATACATGGAACACAGGCTGTTTTTACTGTATTTTTAGCATTTTTCGCCCACTTTATTCCCCCACTTTTGGACCTCCCGGCCCACCAGTGGGGGGGCGTCCCCCCCACTTATTTTTGCCTAGAAAAACCCCAGGTGTTCTGTAACATGACAATTTCTTTAACTTTTGTTTCTTTAACTACTAGCTAAATGAAACAAGTCAGCAAAGGACCAGAATAGGTACCGACGAAGCAAACAGCTTCTTTGCACCAATTCCCAATCTGCTGTTCACCGCCTGTCTCAAGGCCCTGCAGTTGCAGAGAGTGGTCTGGAGCAGGAAATCTGGCAACTGCTAAAGCCATCAGAATCCCGGCTGTATTACAGTGGGAGTGGATTCCTGGCCATCGTGGTATAGATGAAAATGAAGAAGCGGACAGGCTGGCGAAAGAGGCTTCCTCCTCTGACCAGCGGAAGGTGGCAAATTGACTTGTCTACGGCCAAGGCACTCATCATCAGAAACTCCAGGCGCAAATGGCGCTCTCCCACCCCAACGCGACCAGACTGTACGACCGCGCTCCCCCACACCGAAACCTGGGAACCGGCCTATGCAGAAGACAGAGGTGCACCTTATCCCAGCTGCGGGCGGCTGGGCACTGTCCCTTGCTGCGTGCGTACAGGCTATCAATTCCCCTTCCTGTGAACGTTGTCAGGACGAGAACTACGACCTAGACCATCTGCTAATACGCTGCCCGGCCCTTACCACTTGTCGCTTGCAAATCCTTGGGGCGTCCCCCTCAATCAAGGTCCTCTGGGAAGCTCCCCGGTTGGTGGTTTCCTTCTTGGAGAGGGCGGGCCTTCTATAGACCTGCCAATCATATGCTCAGCGACAATTGCCTGCAAGAAAAGAGAGAACCAAACAGAGGGCCTTTTTGCGCACAGGGTTAAACGAGTTAAACAGTTCATTTTAACTCGCCTGCAGGGTTAAACGAGTTTAAAAATTTTAACTCTACTCTTTTAAAGGCGCGAACAGGCCCAGAGAGAAAACTGACCTGAGGGTGCTTCGTCGGCAGGAGTGGTAAAGGATTGAAGGTCCGACTTCGGAGGATAGGAGCCCACCATGTACTCATCTTTGTCCACTGAAAAAAAACAAAAACAAACATATATAGCATAAAAAACCTCAAAAGGAAAATGGACTAAAACATCTTCAAAATAGATCCAACGTTTTATCCAACACAATTCTCAGCAGATACATAGGCTCCTGGCTTATTTTTAGGCCAAAATTTATGGGGGGGGGCTCACCAAAAATGGGGGGGCATATTTTTGGAAAAAATTTTGCAAATTTTTAGGTTTTTTTGTGTTAAAATTGCCAAAAATCGCTAAAAATGACTAATTTTAGGTGTTTTTACGCTAAAATAGCGAAAATTTCGTTAAATTTCCGGCGAAGCCGGAAAAATTGAAAATTTAGGGTAAAAATGGTGAAATCAGGCAATTTTTTGGGTTATGGAGGGGGAGGTAACAATTTATGGGGGGCTTTTATGGGGGGGGGGAGGTTGCCGAGTGGGGGCCCCCCACCCCCCAGTAAAAATAAGCCAGAGCTCCTTTGTATTTGTCATGTGACTGTTGTCCACCAGAAATCCTTAAGCAGAAGGAAAAAGTCTGGGAAGGCTATGGTTATGGCTTCCAAAAACTAGGGACATTAAAAGCTAACACCTAACGCACAGCTACATCCTGAAGATCATAGAATAAAAATGCTGGAACCAAAATTGCCCTTTTGGGAAGAAGCAATCTCATGAAATGGTGTAGTATACAAGAAAAAGACTCCAACATAACCAACGCAGGTTGTAGGTATGCACGTGAGGACTGGGTTTATTTTAGTGGGGCGGGGCGCCCCCGCTTTTTGGGCTCTCCCCCACTTAATCCGGTGGTTTCTGAAGTTTCGTTCTGGACCTTCTTACACCTAACATATTTAACATAAAATGTATACACTACATACCCTGAACACCTTTCCGTGATACTTTCTGGACATATTTGAGACCGGCCACAATCTCACGTTGAACATGAAAGTTGATTCTGAGACGATAGGAGGCGCCTTCTTTGATCACAAAGCTCAAATTATCCGCAACACCCGCTGAAATAAAGGCATAATACTGATAAAACTTCCAATCTTCGAGACTGAATAATTAAGATTAAAATCTAATCATAATCTCACAGCGCAACATTTTCGTTGGGTAAGTACTATTTTAGTCGAAAAATCTTAGTTTGTGGAAGCAAACTGCAGAAATATTTTCGTTTGTTAAATTTCACATGTTAAGTACTTGTAATTTGTATTTTAATTTCTCGTAGCAGTCATGCTTTCAGGTGTGTATGTAATAGTTGTGTTTTAAGCTAACTGGGTTATAGAACAGTAGTTCACAACTGTCAAAGCACAGATGGACCAGAGTGGCTGTCTTTCCTCAAAAACCAGGCAGTTAGGCGAATATTTATGTGACGGAGACGGAGATATATACTAATGCGTAAAACGTTCGTATACGAAGATGCCCAGTTCAAATTTTGAGAAAATTCTGATAAAATTTCGCACGAATTGAAAATTGTTGTTGTTGAGTTGGGTGGTCGTCATCGGTCATACACGGCGGCCATCAGATGAGGCCGCTCTCCCGGAGAAAGCCAAGAACTGCCTACGGAACTTGACACGGCGCGTATCTAGGGCTGGACAATCCAGAAGTAGGTGGGATAGTGTGCCTACTTCCTCGCCGCATGAGGTTGTACAGTCAGGAGAAGGGCAAGCCGTTGGGTCAATTAAGTCCCGGTATTCAGACAGTAGCATGGATTTGCCACTGCGCAGCTGACTTACAATGATTCTATCTCTTCTCGGAAGACCAGCTTCCAAGGCGGGCTGTGGAGGTCCGCTATCTCCATAAATGACAATGGTCCGCTGGTGACTAATGGAGCCCAGCCACTGACTTTTAACAGATCTATTGATGGCTGACTTGGCAGTGGCATAATCTATTACCTCATCAGATTGATTCAGATGACAGCCAGCAGTTGCCAATTGGTCAAAAATTTCACTCCCTCTTGGCCAGGAATCCATTGGATACGTAGTACATTTTCTTGGGGTGATCACGAATTGAATTATGGTGCATTAATGCTCAGTGTTTTTTATAAGTACGCAAACACACAAAAAGACGACGTGACCTATACACATCTTATAATCTGGGCAAGCTTTTGCCGAGTTGACAACAATCAAAGCCTACATATTTTGCAAGTGAAAGTAAATATATAAAGTCTATGATACCAGAAAAATCCATAGTAATGTCCGGTCTTCCCTCAACCAACAGTGAGAGACTGCGAACTATCACATTCTTTGGATTATTAGCATCTAAAATAAAGCGAAAAGGAAATTAAGATTCAGCGTTCGAACTCACAATAGCACACTAACTGAACACCCCACTCCCCCTGAGTGCCGAGAAATTGATAAATTTTAAGGACTTTTGCTCAAAAATTTTCCGGCTTCGCTGGAATGTGTTGGTCTAAAATTGTCTATATCTTTTAGTAATAAAGCTGAATATTTAGCCCTTTCAGCGTACGTAGTAGAAAAAAGGCCTGTATTTTTCATCAGACCACTTTAGGCTTCCTTCCCCAAACGTTTGATTCCCCCGCCACATAGTGGGGAATCCTACCTCCAATTTCTCCGTCAACAAAAAACTGTGAAATCGAAATACAGCCATGGCTCAGCAAATCAGATTTGTTACTCAATTTGCTCCAAAGTTCCTACTAAATCAGCATACATACACATTTTGCAATAGAATTCAACTTTTTCAGTGGATGCTACAACAGCGCAATTTTTAGAAAAAGGTTCCCCAAATGTTTTGTCCCGCGACCAGGCGATCACCCCGCCCTCCAAGTGAAATTTCCTAGAATAGGCCCCGCTGAACAGATCATAGCCCCATCCAGAATGTTTAGTCAGCGGAGACGATGCAAAAATGCTTGCCGGTTCGGGTTCATTGAATGCTGTCAACTCAAAGCAACTCTTTTGTTTCATTCATTCAACCCAATCCACTAATCTAGCACAAAATGTCCATTCTAATTGCTCTTACGTACCCACAACAACCTGCTGAGCCGCCGTCATGCCCAACAGTTGCTCCTTGTACTTTTTCAGGCTTTCATCTTCCTGATCCGCTTGGAGTATTTCGGCTACCGATTTCTGGGCCGGGGCCCGATACAGCTGATCAGGATCAACGGGTGCGTCACCAGAAGCACCATTGGCCGAGTCTTCGCTCATCACGATTTAAGGTAGACAAAGGGAGAATAGCAAAACACGTATATTTATATGGAAAATTGACAAATATCAAATGACGGTAAAATGCAAACTAAGTATATATACAGACGTTGCTAGGAAGCACAGGCCAGGCGGAATGTTGAACTGTCAATTGACACACTAAACATTTATATATACATACATACGTATATAAACAAAAATGCTCCGCACAAAAGGGATATGTGCGCTGGGCCTATGCATATCCTTTAAATTCTGGTTGAAAAAGTAAAGACATAAATCCGGCACAGCAAGTTTGGGTGGGTGGTTCTATGGCAAAAGTTGTTCGGTTCGCTTCGGGCTTTTATTTGACCCCAAATTTGACCGCTTTTGAAAAATTTTATTTTTGACCCCAAATCACCGAGCCACTTTGGGAACGCAGTTCAATGACAAAAATGTTCGCCTCACCAAGGGCTTTCATTTGATATCAAACTTGGCCACTTTTGGAAAAATCGATTTTGGACAATTTTGGACCGGTCCGGACCCTGGTCAGGGCGCCACAGGACGCTGGGTCCACTTTGGAGGGGTCCTCCAATGACAAAAATGTTCGTCTCACCAATGGCTTTCATTTGATATCAGACTTGGCCACTTTTGAAAAAATCGATTTTGGACCATTTTGGACCGGTCCGGACCCTGGTCAGGGCACCACAGGGGTCCGGCCGGTACCTACTATAGCGATAGCCTATGTTGTAGTCCTCCCCTAGCCCGCCCCACACGCCAAATATGAAAGCTCTACCTGCAGCGGATCTTTCTACACTAGAGGCTAAAGTTAGACTTGCGACACGGTCGGGGCCCACCTCCATCAGGGTGCACCCCAGCCCCATGGATAGGTCCTAGAGCAAAACTAATGGGCCATTTAGATTCACCACTTGCCCGATCGGTCCACTCCTCCTTGAGATAGGGATGGGCGCGGAAAAAAAGGACTGGAAAAAAAGGTTTTTTCCGTTTTTTTCCGATGGGGTGGAAAAAATGGAAAAATATTCCTAGTGTTATTTTAACGATTTCTACAGCGGAATATAATGTTTTCTGAACTTTTCCTGCGATTTCGCACTATTTACAACTTTTTCCGTGGGTCATAGTAGGAGGGGGTATGCTAAATCTGACCAAATTGTATTTGGGATTTTTCGAAGCATCGGAAAAAAATGGAAAAATATTCAAGACATGTTCTGAAAGTTTATTTATGAAATCAGAACATTAAGAAACTATCAGAAACACTGTTTAATGAATTAATAAGACAATATATATCTATGAATTTGAGCTAATTCTGGGATTTAAGATTTTTTGCCATGGAATGTGGTATGATTGCCTATCTCGGGTAGACTTAACAATTCCATGTCTAACAGAGGCATGTTCAGCCGAAACCTTTTAAAACGTCTGGTATTCTTTACTTTACGAGGTGTATATATTACCTACGAAAACCACAGACTAGGTCTAACAGAACTGTCAAGGTATACAGAAGTCACCTGTAGTTTATTCTACAGTATTGTCTGCTGAAAAAAATTAATTCCTGTAATCAATACTGAAACCTTTGTAACCGCTTGTGTAAGTGCGGTAAGTGTAGACGGTGGGGCTACTAAATATGTTGAAAACGACTTTTATGCATGCAGAAACATGAAATGACACAACTTTTAGCACATTGGTGAATTTTGGGGTGACCGGAAAAAAAGGAAAAAAATGGAAAAAGGTTTTTTTCCGGCAATCTTTTTTTTCCGGAAAAAACCAACCCTACCTTGAGATATTAAAAAATTATTTCCAAAAATTAGCATTTCCCCAAAATTTTCCTATTCTAGGAATATGATTAACAGTTTATTTGGGGTGGGTGGGCTCCCCCAACATTTTTTGGCGCTCTGGAGACCCCCACCACAACCCTCGACCAAAATAACTTAAATCACGATAAGCCGTAAATTTGGACAAAGATTTTTGCAAAATTAGCTCTAGCAATTCCTTTCCTATTTTTGGCCAATTTTCGTTACGAACTCCGTCGCGAATACCACCATCCCCCCAGTTTCACAGGGTTTGGTCAACCTAAGGGGGAAAATCTCCAATGGTGAAAAATAAAATGTCCACCTTATGGGTATATAAATTCCTATGTTTTTTAGCGTATGGCTGAGGCTTTGGCTTAGGCCCATTTAAGGTGGTGATTCCTTTTGAGCACATATTGTTATATATTTGGCGGCGTAAATCAAGATGAAATTTGATGAAACCTTCCGAAATAAGTTCATTTAGCGTTCTAACACCCTCCGCGCAATTCCGATTAAAAAATTCGAGATTTCCGGTCAGAGCGGTTTTTCCAATTTTCTGAACGTTTGGCAGCGGTTATACAGTTATGACTATATTCATTGGAAAGCTCTCATTGAGCTTCACATGTTTGCTTTTTAAAGCAAGTTTCTAGCTTTTCTTTACCGTGAAATATAGCCGATTTTCTTGTTTTGGCATCGGAAACTTGTCATTTTTGCAGAAATCAAATAATCAAACATTTCTTGAACTACGCAAGCCGTAAAATCAAACTAAGGGCGCCGATCTGAAGGCCTCGCAGGGACAAACTATCCGACGCATGATCATCTTCCAACTGCTATCCTGTAGGATGCTATCATAAAAAATGTAGTTTTTGCAAAAACACGACCAATTTTTTTCCAAAGATTGTGGAGCATTCACCATGCAAGCTGGAGGGCTGCTACTGAACAAATGTGTTCTGCACAAATACACCCAGGGACGATTTTTTAGTTGCCCCGATTGCTGCTTTCTAGCTATAGTAATCGCTTGACAAATGTGGAAATAGAAGGCAAAATACAGGTTACGCACACATTTCAGCTTATTTCTCTATAACGAAGAGAGATTTTACAATAAATAAAAAATCGTCCCCAGCAATTTGATGGAGGTATCGAATGATATATATAACCGATGTCTCGCGAAAAAATTTACTTGAGTCTGCGAAAATTCTGGAAAATTATACTTCTTCTAAAATGTGTTAAAAATATTTTAGAAAAGCAACATTAGTTTCGTGGCATGCATTAGAAAGAGCAAATGTCAAGCTACATTTTGATATAAAAATGGCCTCTTAACTCCAAGTAATGAATGAGTAATAATGGTGCAAAGTTTATGTGACCAAAGGGAATCACCACCTTAACAGGTAAGTAAAGATTATAAATTTTAAAATCGCCGACCAAAATTTTAAAGTGGTAAATTTTGGTACCGATCTACTCGCCTCGTCATCCTGAGCACAGAAATATATATATATATCAATGTTAATGCTTGGTTAATTGCTTATTATGAGGCCTGGGTAGGATCCTCAGCTGCTCCAAAGAGTGAATCAGTCATCGTTATCCATTGCTGTCTGTCGATCTATGGCGATGTCGGTCAAGATATTCTTCCAGCCAGATTGCCAGGAACGGTATATATAATTGGTGAAGATTTAGTCCCTCGAAATCCTTAGCCAGGTGGTACGGACTTCACCACATGGGCGTTTTCATTGCGGCAAAGGCTCAGCCAACAGCGGTCTCCTAGCGGGAAACGTAGGATGGTGACGCAATACGTAGCCAAAATATCGAAGTCTACGTTTGAGCACTTCTGATCTACAGAGCAAGGATGCGCCTGGTGATCTCACGATTAGAAATTCGATCTCGATGAATATTCAAGCATGCGTCGCCGGCAAAAGAATTCAAAGGTACCACCACAGGTACTAGAGCCAAAGTGCATACACGATCGTGAAGTTCGAGACATGTCGTCTGTGAAACTGTAATCCGTTTTGGTCTAGGTCGTTCCAGTAGTTCAGGGAGACCCACCAAAGTTGACCCTGTATGACCCCCATGTTGGGACCAAAAATTCCAATATTTTCAAAGTCCCAAAAAATTTGCTGAGAGACAACGGGAGTCACAATAATACAGGGTGTGATGCATAATGCATCTCGGACTGGGTTTTTTCCGCTTTTTTTCCTACAGACCTATCTCCAACTTGTGTCCTGCGGCCAAAACAAAAAGCTAAAAAATTGTTTGATTAAACTAGGTTAACCCGGGGTTAACCCAACCCTGAAATTTTGGGGGTTAACCCCAAAATGAGGCCTAACTCGAGCTAACCGTAACCCCGTTTTATAGGACCGGCTCCAGGACGGACGTAGTACTTATCATGAGGGTGCGCGGAGCGCCCCTCATAATATGAGCTATAAAGGCACTTTGCGGATTAGGGAAACTGTTAATTAGCCATAACTAATTAACGGTAGGGAGTTGAGAGCTAAAGTTTACATTTTTGAAATCTCCAGGCCAAGAG
>JASAND010012341.1:0-36439 GCA_030248195.1 Trissonchulus latispiculum
CGAAAGGGTGTTTTTTCGGCAACTGGTTTAGCCTGTACCGGGAAGAGGAATCGTCTGAGAGAAAATGGACTGGAGCGGAAATTATGCTGAAAATGAACAGACAATTTTTGAAGCAATGCAAATACTTAAGTTAAACTCCGTTTGCCCACAGTTCTCTGCCTAAATTTTCTTCGCTGAAAAATTTAGTTCTACTTGAGAAAATTGCAGATTTGTACTAGTTCACTACAATGCTTGTTTGAGTGTTTGTTTTTGACTATACGATACTATAGTAAACTTTGAAGTTGGACTTATTAGTCTGGCTAGGTCTTGGTGTAGTTAGGCCGTAGTTAGTTCGCAGGATGAGAGTATATTTTTTAGTTTTATGTGGTACCTAAGTCACAGCAAAACTTTAGGTCAAGAACTAGGAAAGCTATGTGAATAGCTGCTCTTTATGACTATTCATATAAAACTGAGTTAGATCGTTAGATTGTTAATTAGACTAGCCCAAATACTGAAGCAACCTAAGCTAACGTACAATTTGACATAGAAGAACGTCGAAGCCAACAGTATTGAAGCGTGACAGCTGAACATAATTTTATGCCAGGGCTTAGACTGAAACTGAAACTAAGTTCACTCCAGAGCTGAAACTGAAACTGAAACTATAGTACGACCAAAAAATGTGTGTACAAACTTTGACCGTTTATAGCAGATTAGACAATGGAGCAACCACCAACAATGCATATATTTTTAGAATCGTCAAAAACTCGAGATTTTGAACATCCGAAAAAATCCGGAATTCCGGGTTTCGTTCACGGAAAATCAAAAATTTTTAGTTTTTCGCCCAATTTTTATCGCAAATAAAATTTTATTTTGACGGTCGAATAGAGCTGGTTCCGCTGCATATATTTGCTCTTACAAGTTTTTCACGAAAATGCACCAATTTCCGAAATTCCAGGTTTTCAAAATTTCCGGATTTCAAAAATTTTCTCCAATACCCACAACATGGGTATCATTCGAAAGCTCTCATCGAGCTGAACAACATTTGTAATAGAATGAACTCTTGAAAATGTACACAATTCCCGGAATTCGAGAAAACCGGATTTTCCGGATTTTAAAAATTTTCTCCAATACCCCACAATATGTGTATCATTCGAAAGCTCTTGATGAGCTGAACAAACCTTGTAATAGAACCAATGTCTGAAAATGCACCCAATTCCCGAAATTCACGAATTTCGGATTTCACTATAGCTTGGAAGGTATTAGCGAATTCCGTGAACTGGGCTCATTTCTGCGAGTTGGTACTATTATAAGATTTGTTCAACTCATCAAGGGCTTTCGAATGATACCCATATTGTGGGGTATTGGAAAAAATTTTTAAATCCGGAAAATCCGGTTTTTTCGAATTCCGGGAATTTTGTGCCTTTTCAAGAGTTCATTCTATTACAAAAGTTGTTCAACTCGGTAAGAGCTTTCGAATGATACCACCTTGTATTAGAGAAAATGTTTAAAATCCGGAAATTTTGAAAACCCGGAATTCCGGAAATTGGGTGCATTTTCGTGAAAAATTTCTAAGAGCAAAAATATGCAGAGGGACCAGCTCTATTCGATCCTCAAAACAAAAATTTTATTGCGATAAAAATTGGGCGAAAAACTAAAAATTTTAGATTTTCCGTGAATGAAACCCGGAATTCCGGATTTTTCTGAATTTTCAAAATCTCTGGTTCCTGAGGATTCTAAAAATATATACATTGTTGGGGTTTACTCCAAAGGTTAATCTGCTATAAACGGTCGAAGTTTGTACACACATTTTTTGGTCGTACTATAATTTCCTGTGTACCATGGTATATAATGACTCTCGGATAATTCAACCACCAGAAAGTATCGGATTTATGGCGTTCAAGCATGCCACAGCCACTGAAGCTAGTAGTTCTCTTTTATATATTTATTTTATTTGACAACTGATCAAGAATTTTGTTTATTGCTCGCAATCCTCTATCCTGTGGGTTCAGAAACTATTCATGTTTCCTTTTTGCATTAAAGTAGTGGCAAATTTAGCAAGATTAATTATATCTGAAATCCCAAGAATTGGCGGTGTAGTGTGCCTGTAAAAAAGTGTAAAAGTTTCGAAAAAGTAGTGTTAAAAGTATTAAAGATGTAAAAAATCTATATTGAAATGATGAAAAGTGTAAAAAAAGTAGTGTTCAAAGCGTTAACTGACTTGTTAAAATGTCCAAAATTTTGCTAGCGTTAATAACTACAATAAAAATGTTATTAACATTTTTACTGTTACATTTTACATCCCTATATATGTCGGCGATTTGATAGTTGTGCTTAACCGTTCTTTTAATTTCTTAAGTTTGGGTTTGAGAAATAATTCAAACTTAAGCTTGGTTCGATTGTTTCTGGGTGGCTCAATAGGTAGAGCGTCGGTCTAGTTAACCGAAGGCTGTGGGTTCGATCCCCACCTCAGGCCCGAATTTTTCGGGTCTGTGGTGCTGTAGTGACAACTTTCTTTCTTTCGTCTATTATCTTGTATCTTACCCTATGCTGTGATAAAAAATAAGAACTCAGCTACAAACAAATGGACTCAAGAGTGAGATCCTGCAGTTGGCTGCTGGCAGTTGACTGGCTGTGGCATTGAATAAAACATTCTGTGATCACATTGACCGCAAGTTTATCTAGTTCCTATCCCTTCCTTTTCACTAAACTTTACTTTCGCTGACGACAAGCTAAATGCCAAAAGGCAATTCTATCAAAATTGACCAGTTTTTCTTGATATGAACAAGTGTATCTTCAGATTATTTCTCCTATCGATACATAAGATTAGACTTGTAGGTATAATTGAGCTTGAATTTGTTAAAAAATTTATAATCTCCATTCGCAAGGTAAATGCATTACACAAATCATAAATACCTATAAATAACGTCAAAACAAACCTTAAGACTGATTTCTAAACTGATTTTTTCAAAAATGCCAATCTTTCTCACTTAATCTAACTCAACCGTAGAAATAGCTCAGTGTCATTAAAAATGTTCGTTTCCATTTTGGTGCCTACATTCTAGTCAAAATACCAATTTTGTGACTCGACTGTCTACTGAGAGAAAACTGCGAAAATCTATAGTTTTGTTTTTCTAAACATCTTTCTATGCTTTTTCTACAGTTATTTTTTTTTTGGTTTGGGCTCACCCACTTGTAGGCACACGGCGTGGCCCGTCAGTGGTGCTCTCCGCAGACCGCAGTCAAGAAGCGGAGAGACGAAGATCAAGGACAGAAACATGATCCCCAAGCAAGACTACCATACGGTTATTTCAGTCACGCCCAAGGCAGCGGAGGTCGTTTACCGACCTTTGCTGCCCCCCGCTTGGTAATAGCAACTAAGATGGCTGAAGTCTGTGAATTATTGCCCGCTCGGTGGGCCGGGGCGTTGAAAAAAGGCTGCAGAAAAGAGGGGAGGGGATTGACGAGCTCTCAGAAAGGAAAGAAGGAAAATGCGGTCTCAGGAGATTCAGATAAAAATACCCTTAAAAGAAACATTCCAGTACATTAGTAGATACAAGCAAGGGTTAATTGAACTGTTAAATAAGCTCTGAAAAGGCACAAGTGGAGCTCTCCCGTGCCATACTCCAGCCTACAATGCACACCTTCCAATTACTAACACCTAAATGTGCAACTGATCTCATTTTGGTTGTCAAGCAAATGTATTCAAATTAAACAAAAAAACAACTCAAAGTTTAGCCACGACTTATCTATCTAGTCCTCCACAAATGAAAATTCCAAATCCGTTCTCTGTTAAAGATCATTCCTGATAAAGTCCCCATTCCAAGTCATGTGCCTCAAAGTTGTGAACGCTTCCTCAATTTGCCCAAGCTTCCTCCCTGCTTCCAATGGACGTTGCTGAGAATGTCCAGAGCCCAACATAACATCAATGGCAAAGGATTCGTTTTGCACAGAAACTTCGATTAATTTTCTGAGAAAGTGGAGAGATAAATTTTGTGCTACATGCTACTCTTTCTACAGTTAGATTACGTATTTTGGCGTTATAAACCTGTACTTTTTGCTAAAATTTGTTCATAAAGAAGAGCGATTTTATAATAAACGTGGCTTTTTAGCTCTAAGCAAACGATTAGTAATAATGCGTCAAAGTCCATGACTCCAAAAGGAATCATCAGCTCAAAAGTAAGTGGGTATCTCGCCAACATAAAAGAAAAAGTTAAACTCTTACTGGTTGGAGAATGATACCGTAAAATGAGTTTCGGCAAACTCCCAGAAAACCACATTCAAAATCTAGGTGAGAAATTTTCAGAATTTGCAGACGGAAAAATTAAATTTGAGTTAGAGAAATTTTCAAAATTTGCAGGCTGAAAACTTAATTTCTGGTTACATTTGTCAAATTATCTGAGACAAAAATTACACTGGAACCGGACCGGTTCCAAATGCTACCAGTTCCGGTTCCGGTTGCGGTTCTACCGGTTCCAGTGGAACCGATCCGAGCACTAATCTTGTCTACAGTTGTTGTGTATTTTCCTAGCATATTACCTGCACGTTCTTGCATATATATTCGTTTTGTTCCTGTTTCTCGTTTTGCAGGGCTGTTGCGCGGCCTTCCTCAGAAAAAAGGAATAAAAAAAGGAATTTTGAAACAGAAAAAAAGGAAAAAAAGGAGTTTTCCCGATGAAAACTGGCAAAAATAACAAACTTTAAAGGCTATTTTCTTGCTACTACGCTAACGCATTACGTAATATTATTTTGCTTTCAAAATGTATTCTGATCTGATAGATTCGAGGAAGCCGAGCGATTTTTTTACATTGACATCCGAAAATGGCTCCTGAAATCTGTACTGCCGCCTGTAAACTTTTATGCATATATACACAGACTTATAGTAGGCTTGGACTAGACAGCTGGGGTTTTTTACTGGGGGGGGGGCGGGCGGGGCGGGGCGCCCCCCCCCCCACTTTTTGGGTTCCCCCCCACTCGACCTCTTCCCCCCCCCACTCGTTCCCCTCCCCACTTTTTTGGGCTTCCCCCCCCACTCACCCTAAGGTGCCCAGAAAATGCCAAATTTTTAGGATTTTTGGTCTAAATTTTCAAAATTTTTCCGGCTGCGCCGGAAATTTTTGATAAAAAATCGTCTGTTTTGGTGCCAAAACTTAATTTTTGAGCACTTTTAAGCTTAGTTATATGTAGAAAACAGGCTTTTTATACTGTATTTTTGGCATTTTTAGCCCATTTTATTCCCCCCCACTTTTGGACCCCCCCCCCCACTCGTGGGGGGCGTCCCCCCCCCCACTCTTCCCCCCCCCACTTATTTTTGCCTAAAAAACCCCCAGACAGTGATGGACTTTTTTAGGTTTTTATGATAAGTTGGAAAATTTTCAGATTTTTATGATGTTGGATTTGAAAAAATTAAGTGCTGGAAATGTTCGAAAATTCCAAATTTTTTGAGAAATAAAATAGTCCTGATTCAAGTAACGGAATGCCTGGGACTTCAAGAGTAATACTGAAGCTATGTTCTCTACTATAAGTAGTTTCTAGAAATGCGCCGGGGCCGCCACTACCGGGGCCAGGGCCGAGGCCTGGAAATTGAGGGTCTAAATTAAAAATTTTCAAAAAATTCTTAAAAATTGAAAGTTTGCAATTCCTAGCACACAGATGTTACAATTGTTATTTTCATTCAAATCGGTGAGGAAACAAACTATTTGTAAACACTTTGACATCTTTTTGTCTTTCGAAATTTCGAACTTTGTGTCAAAACTTAGCAAAATTTCCCAAATTCTTCTAATTTTTAGAAAGTAAATTTTTAAGTCCTGACCGGGGCCTGACCACCGAGGCCGGGGAAAGGCCCCTGTACATCCCTGGTAGTTTCTACTGCAATGGGTTTTCTGCAAAATCCAACCCTAGGTGGGAAGGTAGTCGATAAAATTGAGAAAACTGAGAAAAGAGAGAGAACTAACACTGAAATAGCAGAAACATATTTTGTTCAAAAAATTGTAGCTCTAGAAGTTTTCACTATTCCAGAAAGAAAAACAATTTATCTTAGACGACAAAATTAAATAGAACCGGTCCAGGTTAACACGAACCTCCTATCAAATTCCGCATTGTTAATACATTTCACTTTTAAAACTGTATAAATAAGCTCGCATTCATAAAGAAAACAGGCTGTCATAGTAAACTATTTCAGATATATATTTTAAAATCTCGAAGATAAAACGAGAAGTTTAGATAATGTTCGAAATTTTCTGCAAAGTCCTGGAAACGACCTACAACCATCAAAATTTATATAATCTTAGCTAGTGTTGGAAAATAAGAAAATTTTGCGGGCCGGGCCGGCCCGCGGGCCGATGTGGTCATACGGGCCGGGCCGCGTATTTAGAAAGTGCACATCTGCTACGCGCATTGGAAAGTGCACAGCGTGTACGCGCACTATTTTAGAAAATGCACATCTCCTACGCGCATTGGAAAGTGCACAGCGTCTACGCGCATGGTATTAGAAAGTGCACAGCGTCTGCGCGCAGCATTTCATAAGTCGCATTTAGCCATTCAGGTATAAATGTAGATGGATAAAATATATTTTGCATGACGGCAGTTTGTCGTTACTTCTATAATATAATATATACTGATATAAATATGTAGATACGTGCATAATTAATTCATATCTTCACTACATACAGCCCACAGCTGAAGATCGGTACCTGAAGATCAATGCAAGAAATAATGTTGATTTCAGTTCATAAATTAAATGTTCATAATTGTACCAACTGAAGGTCTATTTCTTTAAAGATTAAAATGATCGAATTAAACGGATTAAAAATCGGCCAGATTAAAATTTGAATTGCTATTTCTTTAATTCGGCCATTTTTAATCCATTTAAAGAAACAGCGATTAAAAATTTAAATCCGCCAACTTTTAATCCGTTTAATCCGCGTACCTGCACGAGGATTAAAAACTAGTTGAAAATGCAGGAGAGGATTAAACAGATTAAAATCTTTAATCTTTAAAGAAACAGCAATTAAGCAAGTCGGATTAAAATTAACTCGTTGATTTTTTAATCTGAAGTGTAAATAAAGAAACAGGATTAGATTAAAATTTTAATCCTAGGCGCATTAAAGAAATAGGATTAAATTTAATCCGTTTAATCCGAGGTGATAATTCTTTAATTCGGATTAATTTTAACCTAATCCGTTTAATCTTTAAAGAAATAGGGCCTAATTTTAATAATGCTTTGAAGATGCTGTATGATCAGCATAATCCGCCAAAATAATTAGTCATTATAATAGTTCGACTGATATACAAAATTAAATCAAATTATATAACAAATAAAATTTCTTGAAAAATCGGAAAATTTTGTAATGATTAATTAATTATAGTGATTATTGTATTCAATTGACTACTTTGCATTTGATGAACCTTAACAAAAATTCTTATATCAATTTTAACTTTCTTAAAAAATTATTTCTAAATGTTAATCTTTCTTGTGCTTCTAATATTTTATGTTTGTTTCTAATAAATAAATTAGAATATTGGGAATTTTAAATGCGACCTCAAATCTTTAAATTGGGCAAAGGTAATTAAAATAAATTTTAAGTTAATTTTAGAGATTTCATTGAATTAAATTGAAATTATACAATAGTTTCATTTTCCTAATATAATATATTAAATATAATTTAATTGAAATTAATCTAAATTTTCCAGGTTAACTTGAATTGTTAACTTGAATCTTGAAACTTTTTCCGAAAGAAAGATTTCACCATTGGCTTGTGTCGGTGTGGTTGAGCTCTGAGATTAAAATTTCGACAATTTCAATTGTTATTTTTTAATTTTTTACTTTGAAAAAATGTAAGATATCAGAAAGGTAGGTAATAAGATTAGAAATTAGCACTGATTTAAAATGAAGCTAAATTCTTTAATTTAATGTTTTCTTGATAAAGGTGGAGACCTAATGTGATTAGTAGTTTTAATTTAATTGAACTTAAATTTTTTATTAGCCTTTGTCCAATATCCAATGATTATATTACTGCATATGATTATAAATCTATAATAAAGAATAACTTTTAATTAATATTTGATATTTTAATTATGAACATTTAATTTATGAACTGAGATCAACATTATTTCTTGCATTGATCTTCAGCTGTGCGCTGTGTGTAGTGAAGATATGAATTAATTATGCACGTATCTACATATTTATATCAGTATATATTATAGAAGTAACGACAAACTGCCGTCATGCAAAATATATTTTATCCATCTACATTTATACCTGAATGGCTAAATGCGACTTATGAAATGCTGCGCGCTGACGCTGTGCACTTTCTAATACCATGCGCGTAGACGCTGTGCACTTTCCAATGCGCGTAGGAGATGTGCATTTTCTAAAATAGTGCGCGTACACGCTGTGTCTTTCCAATGCGCGTAGCAGATGTGCACTTTCTAAATACGCGGCCGGGCCGCGGGCCGGGCCGGCCCGGCCCGAGCCCGGCCCGCAGCCCGCGGCCCGCGGGCCGGTGGCGGGCCGGGCCACGTGGGCCGGCCCGGGGAAGCAAATTTCTACGGGCCGAACGGCCCGACGTCGCAAACACGGCCCGAACTGTTAGGTAATTGATTTAAACTTGCTTTACGTCTAATTTCAACTTATTTTACGGCTATTTTTATGTCTTCCATTTTTCACAAACAACTAATAGCAATAACAAGTGGCCACTGGTCAGTCGATTACGTGTTTGGTATTACATTGTTATGCAGAATTCCACACATTATCCATATACAAATCCAAGCTGTCGCTCCTACTCCACTCTTAACCTTATGTTACAATTCCGATTCCGTTATTTTTCAAAGATGCTGTCCTACTTTTTTGAAGCTTTTAAAAATGTCTTGTGTTAAGTTTGTCCACGTGCTTGATTTTGACATGAAGGTCTAATTTACATGACCAATAGCAGGTAAAAAACTACACCAAATTTCGTTTAGTTTGTCTAACAAGGCTTTGGATGTTGGTTACGTTTCTAATTAGCAATTACAATCGCAACAAGAGCACTGCGTCTTAAACTGCGAACGATGCCCCCGTACATCAATACCAATACAATCAAACCTAATTATATAAGCGAATGTTTTCATTCCAATTGTTTTGCGACAACTATTCGCATGTAAAAAGCTTCTACACCCTTCTCATAGATGTAACTTATAATGGATTAGGTATATCTAATAAGTAGCCACCATATAACAACCTTAGACACCCAGATACCGACACAGCTCAATTCAAACTTCCATTATGTGTAATTAATCATCTTAAAACAAAGCCATTGAAAATCCATAAATGAAATTTTGATTGTAGACTTGAAATTGCGCCGAAATTTATTAAAAAATTGCCATTTACCGTGTAAAAAAACGGCCTGGCCCGCGGCCCGCCACCGGCCCGCGGGCCGGTGGCGGGCCGCCTATTTGTAATCTTGCGGGCCGGGCCGCGGGCCGGGCCGTCGCCGAAAAATCCGGGCCGGGCCCGGGCCGGGCCGGCCCGGCCCGCGGCCCGGCCCGATCCCGCGGCCCGCCACCGGCCCACGTCACAACTCTAATCTTAGCGTTGCGTAACAAAAAATACATGTGCTGAAAATAAAATCGTTAAAATTTCCTATTTCGAGCACTCTAGAAACTGCAAAGGCTCAGCCGTTACTATAGCTTAAAACTACACTTTTCCAGCCAAATAGATCAAAATACAAAACGTAATTCAAGTTATTATTAAATACGTCCAAAATATAGAACCAACTTTGAAATTAAAATCCATATGATCACATCCGGGCGAAGCCGGAAATTTTTGAAAAAATACGGGCAAAAAGTAAATTTTGCTTAAAAAGTTTGTAAATTCCTAGACTTTTTGAAGTCAGACAGAAAAAAAAGGAAATAAAAGGAATTTTGGGCGAAAAAAAGGAAATAAAAGGAAGGTCTCGAAAAGAGGAAATAAAAGGAAAAAAGGAACCGCAACAGGCCCGGTTTTGTTGTTTGGGGGGTCCCAAGCTAATGAACCGAGCATACCTAGCATGATTTCCGCATGCTAGCTAAGAGTTTCATACTCTTATCTATTATAACTCTTGATATTATATAGACATAGCTGAATCAAAACTAGGCTTTGATTCAGCGCTGAATCAAAACTGGGTTTCGATTCTGCGTTGAATCAAAACGTAGTTATGATTTTAGCCTTGAATTAAAACTAGGTATTGATTTTTAAAATTTTGATTTTCGATTTTTGATAAATTTGCCTTCGCGTTTTGATTTTTGATTTGATTTTTTGCAGTGAGAAAGTTTCCATTTTCGATAAAATCAAAACCCAAAACTGGTTTTGATTCAAGTTTTGATTTTTGATTTATCAAAACAACACTACTAGGACGTAGTGTTGTTGCCCGCCCGGTAGACTCGTCAAAACAGGCCGGCCGGTACCAGTTTTGCCCTATTTCTCGTGTAGTTTGCAAAATTTTTAACATTGATGCATAGGTACAGTTACTCCTGGTTATGTATAACAGATAAAGTCAAGTAGTGTCCTAGACCGGCCGGCCGGGTTTTCCTCGGCCGGCCAACAACTCTACTAGGAAGAGCTGGCTGTATCACCCTTCCTATTTATAGACTCTTCATCTCAGTAAACTGCGCCTTAAAGAAAACAGTCAGTTTATTAGAAGAATATCACTGTATAATGTATACATATACTAAACGCTACTTAGCACGTGTTTCTACAATTGAAATCACAGTAAACAGCAAAAGTAGTAACAGGTAAGATTTTGACAAAATCAAGCTCTCTGTTTATCAGCTGAAGTAGACTGGTACAAAAGGTGAATATACTCATTGTCGTTGTGAAGGGTAAGCCGTTAGGGTCGTTACAGCATCTACCTTGAGCTGCTGATTACAGAGAAAGTGACGCTTGAGACTCATCTATTAGGGTCTCTTCGTAACAGTTAACTAGTACTCTTTGATGGCCAAGCATTGATTGACCACCTCCAGCAAATGTGGATTTTCCAAGGCAGCAGCGACCCGTTCCTTGTCCATTAGCTGTTTATTAACTAAAATGGCAGAATATAATTTCAATGCTAGAATAGCGAATGAAATATACTTGTGAAATAGCTAGCAAGTTAAATTTTACAAAAATGTCAACTGATACAAAAAGGTACAAAAAATTGCCACATTCCCAGCTATATATACACCCTGAAGCGAAACAGAAAAACTTTAAAAAATTGGTCAAATTGGAGAAATCCAAAAGCATGGTGCGGACAAGTTGGGGCAGAACAGCAACACTCCTAAAAATGCCCTGAGGTATGAGGCAATTGGGCAGGATCATGGGTCAGCAGATAACCGTGGGGTATGCAATAAAGAATTAGTCTTACATGCTTGCTGCATAATCATAAAGATTGGCCCATTGGCTCTCTCCTGTTTCGGACTAAGGCTTTGCCTTAGTGACTGCAGGCAGGCGTTTTTCGTTATTTCTTTATGATTAATGCTTGTATCCTTCGTGGATCCGCCTGCAAGCCCGCTGTTACTTCATTTTCTTGACGCAAATACTTGCTGCATAAATTGTACTTGTCCTGCAACGACGGTTCCTTTCCTCCAGTTTTACCTGAGTAAAACCTCAAAATGTTATGTTAAATTTTTGTCTTTATGTGCAGCCGGCAACCACTCAAAGTTATTTGTAAACTTACTTGCATCTTCCTGATTGTGAGTACCAGGAGTTATCTGAACATAAACCTAAAACAGTCCAAAGAGTTATTCCAAATTTATGAAATTTCAAACTACAACTAGAGTGGGCACAATGGAGTGGACACTAGAGTGGACTACAAAGGTCCCGGTTGCCCGAATTGATTTGCTGCTTGACTGATTCTGTTACAGTCACTGACAAACGGAAGAATCCCGTGATTCATTCCATACATGGGCAAGGTCTCTCTTCTCAGGGTGTACCAGAAATTATTTTGCGCGGTCCCCCTTCGCACAACGTCGACGTCACAAGGGGTCGGGCGACGTGGAGAGGCGAGAGCCGTAGAACAAGCAGCATGGATTGCAACATTTTCAAAGTACCCCCTATTATGCACACCTGCTGAATTTCTCATACGTTTTCCATTCATTTCACAGATTGTAATCTGCTTGCGAAGCTCTTCAAAACTCCCACATTGTTTTAGAAATTACACAGGAGGACAATATTTATTAATTAGAACTTAGTTTTCCTGAATAGTTCACGCTGTATTGCGCAATTTTGACATTATAGGTAGCGCTCGCTTCGCTCGCGCTGCGCGGTCCCCCTGATTTTGCTTGCGCACTGCGCGGTCCCCCCCTGAAATTAGGGTGTACCTGGTACACCCTCAGTACACCCCTTGCGCATGTATGATTCATTCGATGGATGCTTTGAAATTGAATTGACATTGAAAAAAATTGAAACAGAACGAAATTTGATCAGTTTATTGATCGATTGTCCTCTACACAGAAAGTGCAGCACAAACGAGATAAGGAAAGCAATTTACCACTGCTTTCTCGCTATATATAATTTTACTTCACGAAGAAGAAGCTGAGAAGTATTATATAATTACACGAATCAACAAATTGCAAAAACAGACTTAGATAAGAACCGTGCTACGTTTCAATGGTTATTACTACTTAACAGTAACTTCGATAAAAACCGTGCTACCCCTTAATACAATGGTTACAGCTGTAGTACGAAACTGGGATGTATCTTTGCTCGATAACCCAGGTGATTTCCGACCTGGTGACCCAGATTTCCAGACAATCGACAAATCCTTCTAAATTCTGATTGTCAAAAAGGCTGTATTTAAGCTTTGACTAATTAACAACGAAAGAACGCTAGGAAATTTAGAAAATTTTTCTCTTTATGCTACAAATTAAAGAAGAATGCGAAACTGGACAAGACACGATGAACACAAGATGAACACGTTTATAAAATATATAACTTTAATAATGACTACTTCGAAGAGTATATATGTATTGCCTCCTTATAAATTTCTTACAAAGTTTTTGACAATTAACGCAAAAATTTTCAAATGTTGTGGGAAATCAAGATTACCGGGTAAGGGTCGGGTCGGGCAGGCTGTTCAAGGTGACCTGATTGAAAAAACGCAAACCGACAGGTTTGTCACGCTACACTGACAGAACAGACAATATAAGTATATACCTTGAATTTAGTGGAAACAGTTCGGAGTAATTTAACCTGAATGCACAGTCCAATTAAGGTGGCCATACTACAGTGAGGAATAGTAGGAGTAAACTGAATCTTAATTTTATGCTTGTCATCATCTACCTGTAAAATATAAATAACTACAATAGTAAAATACAAATATGAAAAATTAAATATTTCAAGATGTACACATTTCTAAATGATTTTAATTTTGGGCTAATGAAAACACAAATAGTTACTAATGTTAGGTACAATGTACAGCTAAAGTGTTATTAATTATCCAATGATATCCATAATTATGTGCCAGATCCCATCCATTAACATATTCTGGTTATTGCATAACATTTTCATCCAATTTCTCTATGCTCAAGTAACCAGAATTTTAAAAAGTTTCTCTTACGCACACAACACAGACTTACAGATATCAGGGATTCGGAGACAACATTCAGCTGCTCTAGCGTAAGCGGATGTTCAGGATCGTTAATATCTCGAATCAGTTGTAAATCAAAAAAGGATGTAAGGAAAATTATATAAATTATCATTATTTGCGTAAACACGCATTATCATATGAATATAAATCGAACATGTAAATAAAATCTCTGGGTGCACGTTACAGAGAGCAATTACTGACTTGCTGCAACGTGTAACAACAATTATCCTCCTTAAATCGCTTTATGGCTAAGCCAGCCAAAGATTATCAAACATTAGAATGCTTCACAGCAGCTTTGGAGCTCACATTTTGCATTGCACACATAGGAATATTAACTAGGTAGCTTCTACAAGCGGCCTTTGTGAACCAGCAATACCAAGTTACTTGACATTTGTTTTTTCATGAACTCCTCACACAAATCAACAGTTCTTAATATGTTTTTTATGCTTTAATATGAACTAACAGTCCCTATTTTTAAAACTTTTACCCAATCGCCAAAATATGCATCGCGTGAAAACTCTTTACGATGTGTATAGACAACTTTTGTAACAGAACCAACTACTGAAAATAAAGACAATTCCAGAAAATTAACGAAAACCTAATTTAAACAGATTTTAAAAATATTCTTCAATACCCTCAATCTGGGCATCACTTGGAAGCTCTTGATGAGCTGAACAAATCTTATAACAGAATCAGCTCGTAGAAATTCGCCCACTTCTTAGTGGCGATTTTTCCGGATTTCCAAAACCTCGAGTTCCTGAAGATTGTCAAAATTATGCTGTGGCAGAAGAAAAAATAAAAAGGCTAAATTAAGATAAAACATTAATAATTAGAAGAAGGATAACGCTCAATGTAATGTGATGTGACGTAAGAAATTGTATGGCTTAGAGAAAGTTGAGGAAAGGGCAAAAATGAAAAGTTAAGTCAGTCTTGCTTGAAACTCGTTGCTGAGCGGTGGTGCTCAAAACTTGCTCCCTCTAGCTGAATTGCAAGCAGAAAAAAATTGCAGAAGCAAGACGGCCGAAGGTTGCTCCAGTGAAATAAGAAGACTGCTCAGATTAAGAAGATTGCTCAATCAAGACAGGACTGGAAGTCGGATCAGAGGGTAGGAGCGTGGTGCTTAGTCCGTGTATATTAGTGTGTCAAACAGTCGCAGTAACAATTAATCATCTATTAAAGGAAATACTTACATAATTAACAGTAACGGGCTGAACAGTAAATGCTAAGAAAGTATTAGGTAAAGGAAGTCACGTTACAATGCATTGTTGGGCTTAACTCAAAAGGTTAAACAGCTACACACGGTCAGTTATGCAAAATTAATAACGCAGAATCTAAATTTTCATTTTTCTGAAAAATGAATCAAGATTCCGCAAAATGAAAGTTGCGACATTTTAAATTCTGAAAAGTGAAAGATCCAAAATTTATCATTCTGCAAAATGAAAGCAATAAACATTAACCTTCTTTCATTTCGCAGAAATTCTGCAAACTGAAATTCTGCAAAATGACTCTGCATACTCAATGTAAACGATGTGAAAGTTAGAGCGAGTTAGAGTTTGACGTAAGTTAGTAGGAATGAGCGTGTTACATTATATAAGTTCAAGCTTATAATGAGCTAACGAAAAGTTGATTCGAATAGTTCTGCGACCCCGAAAACCCCTGTATACAACTTGGCAGCAGAATCGGTGACAGAAAGTTTTGGTTTTCGAAAATTTCGTAACGGGACACAATTAATTTTCACTGGAAGCGCTTAAATCGCCAAACAAAAACCCTACTTATGAGTGGATTAAGCAGGAAACCAACTGGCCGGGAAACAACGATGTCTACACACATAGTCAGATTCCATAAAAAAGCACTAGGAAGCCTGGCTTATTTTTACTGGGGGGGCCCACTCGGCAACCTCCCCCCCCCCATTCGAGGTTCCCCCCATAAATTTTTACCTCCCCCCCATAAGCCAAAAAATTGCCAGATTTCACCATTTTTACCCTAAATTTTCAAACAGTTTTCCGGCTTCGCCGGAATTTTAACGAAATTTTAGCTATTTTAGCGTAAAAAACACCTAAAATTAGTCATTTTTTAGCGATTTTTGGCAATTTTTACACAAAAAAACGTAAAAAATTTGCAAACTTTTTTCCAAAAATATGCCCCCACTTTTGGTGAGCCCCCCCCCATCGATGGGGGGAGGCAACTTTGAGCCCCCCCCCATATCGCCCCCCCCCAATAAATTTTGGCTTAAACATAAGCCAGGAAGCCACTATAGAATAAATACATTAGATATGCATACCGAATCAAGATGCTCAGAATAATCATTATTAGGTAAGTAAGTAAGTTAGTATTCCTTCCCGCCCGCTAGCGGTGAGCTGTCGCGAGGCCCCTTAGGGACATTCAATGCAAGCCACCTTGCTTAACACAAGGGTGCCGTCACCGAATGTAGGAAGTTTGCCGAAGGCTTGTCGTCCACACTTTTATGTGCAGAACAGTAGAACGAGACCATAACAGCCCGAGCATGTTTTATAACGACACTCCTCCAACTGACCGTTGGGCCCGCTGGAGGGACAGTATCGAACTGATATGGCCAAACCTCCATGTCGTCCATTTGGCCAACTGACATCGACCTGTAGCGGGCAGGTTACCTGTATATGTCCTGATCTATTGTGTCTTACTATCCCTTTGTCCAATGGCATGTTCAGTTCTGTTTCTGTGGGTGAACTATCACTGGGAGGCGGTCCGTAGTTACGAACCGATCCTGTGGCAGTTGATATCTTCTGGTAGAGACTGGGCTTCAGATTGCAACTACGACCAAGCAGGCCAGGTTCTTCCTTCCTATACCGCCTATTCTAATCTACAAATCTATCTGCAACATATATAAATGGGCGGGGAAAATATAGCTTTGAAATCAGGAGCCTCCACCAGTATTGACCACGGGATCTTTTCTTTTCCCCTCCCCCCAGTCCTAGTGGCTGGTACCGGAGAACCCCAGGTCAGTATAGTTCGAGACTTCACGTGCCTCCGGCACATAGAATTCCCCCATCGTTTGAAAACATCATTGAGAGAAGGGAAAACATCCACAGAAAGAGGAGGGAGAGGGAATCGGGTATGTAAGGCTTATACGTATGTTGTCTGACGGGACCTCAGCCAGCATACAAGTCTTACGGGACATGAACGATGTACTCGTGGGCTTGACTACATAGTCCGGACTCACATCTGTGCCAGCCAGGGCCCGCTCAGGGTTCTGGCTGACGATGCAAGGAGCAGCTGTCAGGGCCCAGCCTCAGATATGCTTCATAGGCCGGATACTATACTGCCCGATTTCAGTATGGCGTCCTTGCATTCGCAACCAGCAAGACCCTCCCGGTTGAGAGAGCTCAGCGCAGAATCTATATGCCACGCATATGGATCCCTCTTCGGGTAATCATTATTAATAATTATTTAATTATATAATTAATGAGCAACAATTAGTTAAAGATAACCAAAAGGATATCAAAAATCTCTCTTGAATCCACCGGATCTTCAATATTTGGATCAAAATCAGTCTCACAAATTGGTCGCTGCTCCGATTTTTCATAAATTGTAGGAGCAGCATTTTCTAATGATGCCATAAGTTACAGTATATATAGCTAAAAAATCAAAGTTTAATTTTCAAATTATAACTGCGTTTGCAACTTAAAATAAAAAATTACGCATAAAGTCCAACCAATAGGGCAATAGACTGGTTTTAAAATGAATATTTTTAGTTAGAATACTAATAACTGGAAAAGGCTTATTTTTATTGGGGGTAAGACAAGACACTGCCAGCAATTAATTCAGTAATGTTTATTTCACCCTCTAAATATAAACAAAAGTACATAATGATAAGAGTGAGACACAGACAACAGGCAGGCACTCCGTTATTAGAACTACGCTATGCCTTGCCCCTTTTTTTCCATTAACAGGTCGCTCCAGTGAAAATTACAGGTTTCATCTTGTAAAAACTAAAGGTTTGGTATCTGATTTAGGATTGTCCAAAAATTCGAACAAAACTTCAGGTTTCTTTAGTTTTTCTACAGGAAACACCTGTAATTGTTATTATTTGAGAGGGCAATAAAAACGTTACTTTTGTGTAAAATACAGGAAGCTCTACTAGTGACTGACCGCACAGGAACATTTTTGTAGAAAACTACAAGAATTCCTGCATATAATTTCTACAGCAGTCTTTTTAAGAGTGCAACAGCTTGCTTAGCTAATTTCGTCTAGTCGTAATTTATAATAATCATAATGCACTCTTGATATAACTTAAAGACGACCCAAATTTACCCATTTCCCTAAATGAAATGGTACAGAAGAGAAAAGATATCACATGTTTGGGCTAACTCGGAGAACTAAAATAGATAAGACCTTCATCAAAAGGATCTTTTCAAGAAAACCCCCAGGCCCAGATTCAGCAAAACGTGACCAAATGAGCTGAAATTTGATATGGGTATGTTTACGACCACGCTGAGTTCAATGTATCGCAAAATTTTTCGATTTTGTGAAATTCAATTTTTTCGATTCGTTGGGGGGCAAGGGAAAACGAAAAACTGTTTGTCTTTAGGTTTTCGGGTCGCAGAACATGAATCTGTAGTCCGTTTTTCGATTTAGCTTTTTGTTAGCCAGTATATATAGGCAAGAGTACAAAATACATGAGAGTATGAAAGTAGTAAAAACTACTGGAAAATCCAGTATTTTTGTATTTCGACACATTGTAGGAGATTGTGCAATTTAATACTAGATCCAGTAGAAATTACTGGAAAATCCAGTAAGTTGAACAACCCAAGTCCAGTAAATGCTACTAAAATATTTAGTAGAAACTACTGGAGAAACCAGTAATTTCTTACTAAGACATTTCCAGTACTTATTACTGGACTACCTCCAGTACTTATTGCTCCACCATCCAGTCAAATCTACAAAAGCCTAGTATTTCTGGGCTACTGGAGTTGTTCTAGTAGAAACTACTTAAATATTTCTAAGAGTGTGCACACATTTTTTGGTCGTTTGGATTGCCGACTGAAACAAGTTGAAGCTGAAACCGTTATAGCTTACTCAGAATTACCTTGGACTGCCGATAGTAACTTCAATTCAGTTTCAACTAGTGATGTTTCAGTCACTGAAACTGAAACTAGGCTTCAGTCTCTACATGTTTCAGTTTCAGTCACTGAAACTGAAACTGAAACTGAAAGTATTTTGGAAAGTGGACTAAAACTGAAACTGAAACTGAAAAAATTTAAGCTGTTCGACTGAAACTGAAACTGAAACTATGTTCGAAACTGATCTGAAACTGGAACTGAAACTGAAACTATCCCAATTCTAGGACTGAAACTGAAACTAATATAATCTGAAACCATTTCAGTCCCAGCGTAAAACCTGAAGCTTTTCTTGCTCGCTGGAACTGAAACAGGTTTCAGTTCATGCTGAGACTGAAACTTGTTTCAGTCTCTGTGTAAGGAAACGTCATTTCAGACTCTGCGTATACTTAAGTTCCTTGAAAAGGCTATTGCAAATTTTCCCGTAATAATTTTTCTTGCGAAAGATTGAATGCATGCGTCCAGTTTTAGCCATCATATATTATATATTAGATAGCAGTATTACTTTTAGATCATTTACTGTCAACTTATCAGATAAAACTAAGAAGTTGTGTTACAGTACAATTGCTTTAGGTATATAGTTTTTAAAGCATACCTGGCTGTGACCTCTACAATCTACATCCTTAGAGGCAAAGCATTCAGTTACAACAATGAACCATTATTTTCCTCATTATCTGCATGCAAGCAAACATTTTAATTGCATGAACTGTTGAATTGAATTGAATTGAATTGTAAATTAAAACTGTGGTTCAAATTAGTGTGAAGATTGTTCAAAAACTCAACTCTTCTTTAAATCCATTTAGAATGCTGGGGTAGATTTTAGGTTTCTATTCATTTTACGGGGACAGTCGTTGAGGTCATTGCCTTTGAACTAGTCTTTTCAGTTCTCTATATTGTCTCTGAGTTTTGACTTAAGTGGTAAAAAGGCAATTAACGCACTGCAGGGGTTTCTGTCCCCGTAAAATGTACAACAGCCCCGGATTTAAATGTTTTCCATCATCAACAGTTTTATGGAGCTTATGGGTTTTCACTCGAAAGGTCTTGACGAGCTGAACAACCTCTGTAATACAACCAGGAGGGATTTGGAGGGATTGGACCAATTTGGGGGGATGCTATGCTTTAAAGAAAATCACCAAAGCTATTTTAGATAATTAATTAAAAAGAAAGTCAGTGCAGCAAAGCAAGCAATTATATTATCTTATATTTTATTTGTCTTTACTAAGAAAATGATTGTATAACCAAAGAATTGCAAGTAAAATATTATGAGACGAAGTTTTATTTATAACTGATATAGAAGCTTGGATATAAAAATAAGACTGAGCTTCAACAATTTTAAATACCAAATACACTTGGAAACTGAAATTTTAATTTTTTTGCTATGATTTGCTTTAACTGAAACTATTTTATACTCGGACTGAAACTGAAACTATTTTTCCTTGCCGACTGAAACTGAAACTGAAACTATTTGCGTCACCGACTGAAACTGAAACTGAAATTAATTTGAGATGACGACTGAAACTGAAACTAAAACTGAAATTATTTTGGGATGACGACTGAAACTGAAACTGAAATTATTTTTGGTATCCGACTGAAACTGAAACTGAAAGTAGTTTAGGTTGCCGACTGAAACTGAAACTAAAATGGGCTACTGAAACAAAACTAGTTTCAACTTGTTTGAGAATGGTCGCCCGGCCGACCCGCGGTCGCATGGACAAAATGTTGGGACAACTATATAACGGTATTGTCACAAGCGGAAAGCGTTTCTCTTGCATATTAAATTATCTAAAATACTATTATGACACGTTCATGTAGCATAAATTGATAGAGGCCAACTAATAAACTTGTGTTGGTCCCCCCCATTACATCTGGTCTACAACGGGCGTAACCCCAGTTCGTCAACTCCTCAGTTAGTAAATCCTTTATAATTAAAGTTGCCCCTAGTTAGCCAAGCCAACCAGTTCATCCCAATTCAGTCACCTTCTTTATACTTGATCTTCTGCAAAGAAAGCTTAGCAAAAATTCCTACTTCACCCGACATTGATGGTTTAAACTTTCTCTGAGCGCAACTGCATAGGGTGCCGTTGAAATTTTATTGAACAAGCAATATATTTTCTGCAAAAGGCTTATGGTACTAGAGGAACATTTTTATAAATTGTAGGCCTGCTGTACAGCCGAATAATATTTTTGCAAGAACTTAGGGTTGTGCCAGGGCCGTGAAGCGGGCTTCGGGCTCGGGCCGGGCTCGGGCTCGGGCCGGCCCGATACCGGCCCGGCCCGAGTTTTCAATGAGACGGCCCGGCCCGAGCCCGGCCCGAGTTCTCTGTTGAGCCCGGCAGGGCTGTTGCGCGGGGTCTTCCAAAAAATAGGAACAAAAATAGGAATTTCACCAGCAAAAAATAGGAATAAATAGGAACTTTTTGGTCAAAAAATAGGAAAAAATAGGAATTTCCAGGCTTAAAATGAAGGCTTAATTTGCTGTTTTCAAACAAAAAGAGCAATTACTATGTGCCTTTAAATGATTTTTAAATATATTGAAAACTTTTGACACTGATTTTGAATTTGACGAACGGTGGTGTCGCAATTTTTCGGGATTCGAACCATTTATTATCGGATTAATATTTGATCACTCGGAAAACTGGGGAATGCTATTAAAACTGGTTGAGTTGAATCTGGGTTTAACCAGGGATAGGAAAGAACTGCCGGAAAAAGTTTTTTCTGATTTTTCCGCAGCCTTCGAAAAACTCGCTAGTTTTTCCGATAAGCTGGAAAATCTTTGAAAATTAGCAGTAAAATTAGAAATTTTCAAATTTTTCTGAAAAATTCGGAAAATTTTCTAAAACTATCTGAATGCATTGTTTATTGTATAAAAACCGTTTCAAACCTTAAAGTTATGAAAACTCGCCGATTTCTCTGGCCCGCACAAAAAATGTGCAGCAATGACTTTATTTCTGAAATGAGAAAAAATTTGGCCTTGTGCGCACTCTTTCTAGCAACAGAAAGAAAACGTTACTGAAAAAGATCAGTCAAAGTACTCAGGAAAATAGCTACTGACTCTCAATTTCACAAAAATCTCTAATTTTTGATGGGAGCAGAGCCCCAAGACTCCCCGCAGACCCTTGTATCCCTACTTCGTTATCTTTGAGGTGGAATCTAACATTTAGTAAAAATGCTACAACTAAAACACAAACACCCAGGGGAGGATCCAGGGGCGGCTGCCCCCCGTCGCCATTCGAAGGTAGGAAAAATTAAGGAAAATGGAAAAGGGCAAAAAACCAAAAAATTTCGAGCCCGCTGCGCAAATTTTCAAATTTTTAACGGCATATTTATTGCATTTATGAAGAAAACGCTTGAAATGCATCCGATTTTTCGGAGAAAATTACCATTTTGCATAAAAATGCGCAGCATTTAAAAAATTTTCTCAGTTCTTCAATATGAAAAGAATTAAAGATCCGAATACCGATTTTATTGGAAAAACAAAGAATTTCTTCAAATTCTGGGGGCTTTGCCCTCTAGATCCCCAGGTGACAAAATTTACCGCCACCCCGTCACCAAATCCTGGATAAGCCAGCGCAAACACCCATTGTTAACGTATGAGTAAAGCTAGCGTGGATTCAACGATCGCTGCAAATTCAAATTATGAAATATATACATACGTATACGTATATATAGCGCGGCGGGGAAAAACCCATCGCCAGTGTGAGTCACCCATATGAGCTAGATCGGATTTTAATAGCATATTTTAAAGAGCGTCCAAAACTACCCTAGAGAGTGTATTATTGTAGCTCCCGCTGCCTCTCAGCAAATTTTTTGGGAAGGCAGGGTCAACTTTGGTGGGCCACCCTGAACTACTGGAAAGACCTAGCCCAAAAAAGATTACAGTTTCCCAGAGGATATGTCTCGAACTTCACGACGGTGTATGCAACTTGGCTCTAGTGCCTGTGGTGCGACCTGGGGGTGGCCTAGACTCGGCGAGAAAAACCAATGTGCGGGAAAAAACCCAAATTTCAAAATGAAATTTTTTCTAACCTTTAGCTGCAAAGGAAAAATTCATGCATTTCTCAGCTCAATAGAGCCCCCTGATAAATTTGGTATAGATTTTACCGAGGTTCAACCTTCTATGTGTGGTCCAGGTGGCCAAAATCTGACATGGTGCCATTTCAGGCCAAATTTTTAAATTTCGTCAAAAAATCGCTAGTTTTACTAAAAAAGACCCGCTCTTTCGAATGGTATAGTCACAACTATTCTGACGGTAAGACGAGGAAATTTTAAAAACTAGGAAAGCACAATTGCGCCGCAGGCGCAAAATTTTTTCCAAAAACTATTCTGCCATTCAAAACTTAAAGAAAGTTTTGTGTTCTGCTGTTCAATTATATAAAATAGCCAAGATCCAATGAAAATTTACACTGGTCAAATAGAAAAAATAGGAAAAAATAGGAATTTCGGCTGAAAATAGGAATAAATAGGAATGTCTCAAAAAAATAGGAAAAAATAGGAAAAATAGGAACCGCAACAGGCCTGGCCCGGCCCGACTCGGGCCGCTCGGGCTACTCGGGCCGTTCGGGCCACTCGGGCCGTTCGGGCCGCTCGGGCCACTCGGGCCGCTCGGGTTTTCCGGGCTATTTGAGTAGTTTGTCATTGCTGAAAAAATATTGATTTTTTCGTTGTGACTTGTGGCTTCCTTTGTTCTAAGAAACTTTGAAAGACTGAAAAAGACTGAAAAAGACTTTGACCTAAGAAATTATCTAAAAATTCATCAAATAGACTGTCATCAGAACTTGTGTAACCCAGAAATAAATAAATTCATCTTTAGTTAGAAAGTTAATTCAAAGCTTGACACTTTACAGTACACATTGGAATCATGTTCTCATTAAATAACAATTCTTCATTTCTGACACTTAATTACCATCATTGTCCTTTTCTGTTTACATTTTGCTATCTGGCATAATTTGAAGGCATTTGTCTATCTGGCAACTTGACTCTATGCCAGATAGACAAATGCCTTGAAATTTACGCCAGATAACTATCTGGCACGCCAGATAGTCAAATAAAGACGTTTCAATCTTATTTTGCTATCTGGCATGCCAGATAGCTATCTGGCAAGAATTTTATGCCAGATAGCTATCTGGCACATTTGTCTATTTGGCTTCGACATATATATATATATATATATATATACAAGTTTAAAATATAATTCTACTATCCAAATGCTATTAGCAAGCAAGTTGCGAAATGATAAACTTTATAAAGGTTTTCTCTATCTGCAAAAAGATATGGATTGGTTAGCGACAAATTGTCTTCAGACAAACAACAAACATTTGTAAGATTCAGGAGGAACTATGTTAGTTACTCTACTACGGCCGTAGACAAACCCTGGTTTGGTATAAATAAAGCTTTGCCAACTTCCCACTTTATAGTTAGTGGTCAATTATGTGTTTAAATCTGCTAAATATAAGCTGTGTGAGTGATTTCCTTTTTTGGATGAATCAATACTTAACAAAAATCTTACTTACAATCTACAAGATGCATAAGCTTTATAGCTCCAGTGTGTGGTCACAAATTAGTGACCATTATCTGAAAATTATGAAATGAAAAGCTTCTAACAATAGCTAATGTTGCTCTTGAACTTACAGCTAATCGAACCATGAAAGTTCATTTTGGGTTTACTAATGCGTAATACCAAGAGTACATAATAGATAAGAGTATGACAACAGGCAGGCTCTCTGGTATCAGAGCAAAAACTATGCTATGCGCGCTATCGGCTAACCCCCCCCCCACAAATTGACCCCCTCTCACACCGCCCCTATATGGGTACGGGGTCCAAACGGGGGTCGCTCACTGCTTTGCATAATTACACGTTATAATTAACCGAGGCCTAATTTGGGAACAGGGTGCAAGCGTGTATGTTTAACATAAGCATGTAGAAAACATGCTAAGCGAGTGAGCGACCCCCGTTTGGAACTATGTACCCATATAGGGGCGGTGTGAGAGGGGGTCAATTTGTGGGGGGGGTTAGCTGATAGCGCGCATAGCATAGTTTTTGCTCTGATAACAGAGAGCCTGCCTGTTGTCATACTCTTATCTATTATGTACTCTTGGTAATACTAATAAAATGGCTCGGCAAACTGGATGCGATGGGAGCCATATTTGGGCCTCTCCGCAGTGGTCGGGCTATATTTGGGCCACTTGGGCTGCTCGGGCTTCGGGCTCGGGCCGTGAAGCGGGCCTCGGGCTTCGGGCCGGGCCAGCCCGGCCCGAAGCCCGGCCCGAGGAGATTGGTTGGCCCGAGCCCGAGCCCGGCCCGAGAAATTTCTTAACGGCACAACCCTACAAGAACTTATCTATCAACAAAGTGTCTGAAACCTGTCCGACTATATGGGTGAAAATTTAAAATCTCAACACATAAGAGTCATCTTCGAAAATATTCTGTTGCTTGCGAAACGGTTTAAAATCAAGAATCACATGTTTCTGGTTTTGATGTTTTCTCCTATTTTTCAGCCATCCTTCGCTGCAATGTTATAGTGGCTGGGCTATTCAGAACTAGCTCAAAAGGAAGCGTTCTTTTCACATTGCTGCATGTCAGTTGCAAGAATCAAAACTTTTGGAACATAGAGCAGATCATTACCGGTTTGATTTGCAAGAAAATAAATCAGAAATATTGGTTTAGCACATATGCGTAATTTACATTAGGAAAGTTTTTCTAAAAATTCTATGTACAAATCATATACTGCCCATCCTAAAGCACAGAAGAAGTGCATTTATGTAAAAGCGTATACTTCAAAAAAGGAGGGCTGAGCAAACATAAGAGACTTGCTGCGCTGAGGCACAGCAGGAAAAATGTAGAGCAATTAATTTACTATACATAGATAGGTGACAGTCCCACCTTTCTATTTGCTCTCAGGAAAAATGGCAGCCAAAAACGTTAAACTGGTCCTTTTCGAGCGTTAGTGCTGAGGAAATTCAGGTATGAAAATGAAAGGCTAATTAGTAGTAAAATATCTGCGATTTACAAATTTCCCATAAGATTCAAAATTTAGGCTATTTTCATAATTAACTGAAGTGACTGAAGAAATTCCAGAGACGCCGGAAATTTTTAAGCTATGAAGTAGAAACCTATTTCTCCGGGCAGTTTTGCTTACCCTTTCCTTGCTCTAACGGCGGTATGGCTGGTACCTTGTCTGGGATAGGGGGTTGGCTTGGACCTTCCCATACCTCCGTGTTAATCTATGCTTACAGTAGAATCGAAAATTCAAATAAACCGCACAGGTTCCTAAGCAGATAAATTTCGAGCGAAACGTTGTCTTGTGTATATAAGAAAGAAGTATATGTAACAAAAGTTTTAATTTTAATAGTGAAGATTCAACTACAGTAATATTTACAATACAGAACAGCAGCAACAAGTGCTAGACAAAACAACAACATCTCATATTTCAAAAAGACTTAGGCTGGCACATCAAATGCGTCCATAGTATCAACATCTATAGTGAAAAGTCAAAACAAAATGGAAAGCTTTCATTTTAAACGGTTTTACAGTTTAGTGCTCAAAAATTTATGAAACGAAAAGTGCTTCGACGTTGCTAAAACTTTCCCAGGTGTTTATTAACGGTGAAAGCTGAGGGTCGTCTCTGGTGTCCTTCGTCAGCTATAGTCAAATCTTTAGCTATGCATCTGGGCCAACGCAACCTGGATATGGCAAAATTCTGCCTTATATATTCGGAAATTAGCACGACCTTATTCCAACTGCTCTTAGCACATATCTCATTTACCGCTGCAATTTTCCACGGAAGGTAATAGCCAATTCTAGCCAGTCTTAACCATTTGACGGAGAGAAAAGTTGTGCCGAGACGGTCGAGTGGTTTAGGCGTTCGACAAAGGATCCAGCAGTCCGAGATTCGAATCCCCGCTGCCACAAGGCTTTCACAAATCCACTTGAGCAGGGGACGACTAAACACATATCGGTTCGCCTTGAACTCCACCCAACACAGCTGTCTATCCTTAACTTGTCGGTAAATGGGTACCACTGATGGGAAGCTAACAGGCGTGTGTTCTTTCTGGCGTAAGCCTGAAGAAGGGCTGGCTTCCTTGATGTAGTCAACATTTAAGTTGTCACTCCTGGCTTCGGGTTGATAATTCGGATCGGAGATAAGCACCGACACCCTTATAACCTTCAGTAGGTTGGAGTTCTCTCCAGGGGTCACTGCCATACATTAACAAGGGGTCCGATTCTGGGGGGTCTACCCCGACCTCGGCGAGGGGACTACCCCTAAAAAATTCCAAAATTTTAAGGGGGTCTACCCGAAATTAGCAAAAATTGCGAATTTTTAACGTTTTTGACCAAACATTAGTAAAACATGACAATTTTTAGCGATTTTTAAGAAATTTTTTAAAAAATCGCTGAGGGGTCTACCCTTTTTGCTTCCTGGACAAGAGGGTCTGCCCTTTTTTCCTTTTCGCTGAGGGGGTCTACCCGTTTTTGTCGGTCTGGGGGGGTCTGCACCCCCCCATTCCCCCCACGTTATCCTATGGTCACTACCTTTTCACCTAACTAAACCACCTGAACCAGTATCTACTACGCATTTCAGGTAGAAGTTTACACATAGCCATGTCACAGAGACGGTTGGTTTATCGCCTCAAGTTTGGTATATATATCTTATCTTGTTTGCTGGAGATTCTAAGGGTCCGAGAGGTGTGTGCGTTGTCTGGACTTAGACCTTGGGCGAATTTGTTCTTCCTGTCGCCAGCTTTTGATTGACACCTATATTGAGGATTTGTCTAAATTATTCTGTCAAAATTTGTGAAAAAAAGCCAGGAGGACTCCCCAGTACACCCCGGTTATATGCTACAGATTTGATGACTGAGATACATAACATATAATAAACATATCATGTCTGCTGAAGTACCTGTTGAAGGAAAGGATCCGCAACGTATAGTCACATACAATACAAATCAAAGTTCTGGATACAAACTCATGAAAAAATTTGAGAACCTCCTTTTTTCTGATGGGGGGTTCTAACATTTATCTTGACATGGGCCCAATATTCTACAAAGACGGTCCAAATAGAAGTACATCATTTGCATCTACAAGTGGAGCTAGCGCTGTTTACAGTGTAAACACAATAGTGATGTGGATCGGATCGGATCGGCAGCCAAAATCACCTACCGATCCGATCCGGCAAATGGCTGGCGATCCGATCCGATCCGATCCGATCCAGCCCCGGATCGGACCGATCCGATCCGATCCGACCATAATTTTATTTTCAATTGTAGACACTTAAATTGCTATATTTTCCCATTTCCCATTATTTTGCAAAACTCTTCATCAAACTTAGCATCTGAATCTTCTAGAATAATTCTGAAAGTCCGTATCAGAAACTGCAGCTGCAGAATGATGAGTAGTCACCTTTGAAAAATAACGATTTGTTTTGTTTTGGGAGATTAAGATCTAGTGAGAACAACACAAAAGACAATGAGAAGTGTAAACTTGTGGTAAAAATTTTGGAGAAATTAAAATTTTTAATAAATTAAATAATTAATAGTAAATATATATTTTCCATGGTTTAATCCCGATACGTAGGTTGTTCTAAATCTCCAGTTCAGAACGACTCTAAAAAGATATATTGTTGGGTTTGCTCGGAAGGCATATTCATATTATATATATTATATTATATGTAATATAATATAATTGTTACGTGCAATATTGAAAAGCGTGCAATTTTGAAATTGCACGATGTTTCCGTGCAATTTTGAAATTGCACGGTCTTATCGTGCAATTTTGAAATTGCACGGAAACTTCCGTGCAATTTTGAAATTGCACGATGTTTCCGTGCAATTTCAAAATTGCACGGCAGTTTGCATGCAATTTTGAAATAATGCGGAAAGTATAGTGATTTTTATAAAATTTTGCACATGTTATTTTATTAGCTTTCTAAAGTCGACTTTATTGTTTCAAAAGTTCGTTTTCAGTTTATTTCTATCAAAATGAAAGCTGTACAGTTTCGTATTTCAATTTCTTTGCTGAATATATTATTTTTTAGTATTCCCTTTAACTATTCATTTTCTTTGTTACTGTTCATTCGTATTCACTGAGAGTTGCTGCACTTTTGCCCAGCGTGACACTTTGTAGAACACAATCTTTCCTCTTTTCTGCATCCGCATCTTTTTGTTTTACAATCGCCGGTGCACCCACATCGAATGAACCCCTGACCCACACCTCCAACTGACGACAGTCCAGCCACTTCCCTAACAGATAACGTCGTGGATGGAATATCTGCTACAGCAAGAAATGTAGAACTTTCGCATTTTTCGAACTGATTAAGTGTGAAGTTTGAATTGAGAATCCCATAGCTCGTTCCAATTTTGAATAATCCTGGAGCTGTTTCTTCCAAGACGATACCAAGGATATTACGAGGCGTGGATCGGCCACGGTCGACGTCAGGCACGGGGATTCTTACGTTGTCCCCGCAATGGACTGGCACTCTAGCTTTCTGCGACCTTTGCAGCATCCTTTCAGCAACTGCTTCCTGTCTCTGGGCGGTGAGCCTTCTAGCTAAGTCCTTGTCTTTACGGCCAGAGCATCTGAAGCATAGATATTTAGCGCCGTACCCTTCGTTTTCACCGGGGGCTAAGGTTCCACACAGTGCATGGCAAGGATTTCCGCAGTCAATACAGCTGTGCGCAAGACTGCACGGCTGGTGGCACACTATGCACGGGGGGCCTGTATTAGTACCAATTTCCTCCACCGCCATTGGTTGTCTTACCTGATCAACTTCCATCGTTTCTGCTTCGGCTTCTTCATTGGACGCAGCTGAAGCTGATTCGGACGATGTAGTTTCTGTTTCTGTATCTTCACCGGCCATTATTGCTTCCAGCTCTTCCTGTGTTTTGAGACAATTATAAATTTCAGGTGGCAGTGAAGTAGATGCTAGTCCAATCTTAGGCTTACTTCCAAACAAGCTTTCATAGGGCGTCATTTTCAGGTCTTCGTTGTATTCTGTGTTGATAAGAAATTGTATAAGTTTAATTCCAATTGACCACTTTGTAGTATTATTATCATGCATCCACTTGGTCAGCTTCGTCGAAACTTCCCGATTACTACGCTCTATGCTCCCCTGACTTTGTGGGTGACGCGCTTTTCCGGTTACGAATTTCATGGACGGCCAGAGAAGTGATAGTTCGTGAACGACACCGGCTGTAAATTCTCTCCCCCTATCTGAATGTATTATTGCGGGACATCCCAAGCAGCAGAGAGCATTTATAAGCTTCAGTGCCACCTCGCTTGCGCGTTTGGAGGGCAAAGCCTCCAACATAATAAACTTCGTGAAATGATCCTGTATATTTAGAATCCATTTGAAATCTCCGTCTGGCAGTGATCTCTGATCAATTAAGTCGATTTCGAAACGTGAAAGAAAAGAGGAGGATCGGATCGGCTTAACCACTGAAGCCTTTGAAACTTTTTTCGATTTTCCTTCCTCACATCGTTCGCAAAGCTTTAGATACAATTCAACAGCGTCTCTAGTGATATTCGCATATTTAGCTTTCAAGTGTCTGATCGTTCGGTTAATGCCGGGGTGACCACGACTAACATGAATTTCATGAATAGTCTGGTATAAGTTTTCAATGGAGGTGAAATACAGAATAGGATCAGTTTCGCTTTTTCTCTTTTTGATTAGAAATTGCTTGTCCGCGATTGTCACCACGTCATATCGTCTGAGATATCTGTGCTCCAAGGGGGTCTTTCCTGTAGGCTTCGTTTTCGAAATATTAACAGTTTCAATGATATCGTTTATCTGAGTCTCTGTGAGAATGACTGACCATTTGCCTTTATTGATGGCATCGTTCAGTTCAGCTAAGAATGCTGTTTCCTTACTCATCACGGCAAAGCATCACTAGTGGTAGGCTAGTTCATCCAGTTCGACTGCAATAATATGCAATAATGCGTAATCATTCGATGGCGTTCTCTTATTACTATTTAGCAAAAGTGTTGGATCTGAGAAAACCTGTACATTATAGAAAGCAGAATGGATTTTGAAAACTTAAAATAACATGTGCAAAATTTTATAGAAATCACTATAATTTTCGCATTATTTCAAAATTGCATGCAAACTGCCGTGCAATTTCAAAATTGCACGGAAACATCGTGCAATTTCAAAATTGCACGGAAGTTTCCGTGCAATTTCAAAATTGCACGATAAGACCGTGCAATTTCAAAATTGCACGGAAACATCGTGCAATTTCAAAATTGCACGCTTTTCAATATTGCACGTAACATATATTTATATATAAACGACACCGAAGTTTGCACACACAATTTTGGTCGTACAATAGCATATACAAAAGTGCATGCGGTGGATTTTGCAAACTTTATTCTTCTGAGCAAACGCACTTGGGCAATAAATTTCCTTCTAATTTCAGACAACGTTCCTATTAGTTGATAACCTTTAATCAACTCAGAATAAGTCACTCTCAGCAGTGCTGAATTTAAAAAGAGGAACAGACGGTCTAAAAATTAATTAGCAGGAAATATTAGAGAGCAATTCCATTTGACTTTTTTATATATACATTTAAGAAATTTATTTATTCAAAGAGAGAACATAAAACAAAAACATAATAGAAAATCCAACATTTGAACAATTTCAGGGAAGATTTGAAAATTTCTTCGAAAGTTTTGCAATTTTGTAAAAAATTGGTACAAATTTTCAAATTTTTCCTCATTTTGCCGGATCGGCGATCCGGAAAAATCAAGCCGATCCGATCCGGCCGATCCGATCCGAAAATTTTTCGATCCGATCCGATCCGATCCGACCCCGGATCGGTCGATCCGATCCGATCCGCCGATCCGATCCACATCACTAAAACACAAGACGATAAAACGGACTGTCCGCCTTTTCTTAATACGAAAGGCTTCATGACTCAATCAGTCACGGTCACAGTCTGAGCAATAAAACAACAGCAAGAACAACAACAGGAAGCAAGAAAATATAAATAAACAGAAGCAGCAAGTGCACTCATAATAAAAACTTAGACTGGAATGAAAAGAAAGGTAGGATTAACCAGAAAGCAGGACTTCTTCCAAAGCCAAAAACGTGAGGGGGGAAAGTAGTAGAGAACCACCAAACTAACAGAATCCTTAAAAGTAGGAGGAATCTGGAGTCGTATGTAAAAATTATGAAAAACAAAAAAATAAGTTTTAATAGAAAGCACTAGCCACAGAAAAACATGCCGAGATTCAGACTTAGATTACAAAATTGAGAATTTTCAGTTTTTTCTGACGTGAAATGAGGCAGTTTGAAGTTTAATGCGAGCAGCTCCACCCTCGTCTCTCCTCATACACAGCAACAAATATATAGGTAACCTTTCGTCTGTATACATCTAAGCGAGTGAAATAGTAAACCATATCAGACATCAGCCAAATGGCTACTGTTTAACTCGGCTGCTCTGAACAGGAAGATAAAGCTTAAACTCTGCCGGCAGTTCTTCTTCAGCATAAAGACGATCAGCAAAGTACACACGGCGTAGGCGACAATTTGCATGAATCTAAAGTCACAGAAATGTTTAAAAGCCGATATCTATATACGTGAGCACGAACGTTTTCACAAGTACTTACTTTTCGTGTCTTACTTTTACAGACAAACATAATATAGTAAACCATCCTAACTTTACTTTTCTTGCCTTACTTTTACAGAAAAACATATATATAGCAAACCATCCTAACTTGGCGTTAAACAAGTATGCAATTAAAGATTCATAAATTTGTGAGCAAAACATAAATGGGTATCCGCAATAGCCATGTGATGATCTTACAAACAAAGCATAAAGCATTATTTAATCAGAATCATGTCTGTTAACATTTTCGATTAACAGTTATTCAGATAAAGGAAACACAAAAATACAAAACTTAATTGCATGGGAATTTTCATTGTAACAGTGTTCCAGTTATAACAGAAACCTAGTCAATGGAAGTGCTCAAGATGTTCCTACTTTGTAAGAAATGCATTGTAAGAATCTATTGCGAGTGTAGACGACAAATTATTTACACGAATTGGTTCATGACGCCATCTTTTTATCTTCTATACCTTACCATTTATGTACAGTGAAATACAAAATAGTGCTAAAAAGACTCGGTTCAGACAGGAATAAATAGCTTCAGCAACCTGAAAAAACTGATTGCGTACCTGTACACGCAGCGTTTCCACGTAGTTGGTCCCATATGCTCGTTTGGTGAAATCGGCCAGATTAAATTGTATTTGATTCCATCCCTCATCCAGACGAAGAGGCATCGTACAGATGAAGGGTTTCACTCGAGTATTAGACTGGTAGTTGCTGGCACGGAATCTGCGACGCACGCCTTTGTCGTCCATAATCTAAAAGCCGAAAACATGTAATAATCGTGATCGTCTTTATTCTCATCGCGTCTTGCACACAGGTTTCTTAGTTTCAATCACACCATGAAATATCTTAGCCATACATTAACATAGGGTCGGGTCCTGGGGGGGGCTTGTCCCCAAAAAATTTTGAGGGGGCTTGTACCTTGAACAAAAATTTTCAGGGGGCTTGTACCTCAAGAAAAAATTTGTAAAATTTTTCGAAAAATTAACGCTAATTTTATTAAAATTACCAATTTTTTTTGTCAAAATTTGCAAAAAATCTTCAATTTTTGGAAAAATTTCAAAATTTTGCCCGATTTTTCCGAGAAATTAAGCATTTTAGCTAAAAAATTCCGGCGAAGCCGGAAATTTTTTGAAATTTAGCTGTAAAAACTAATTTTTTTCGGCTGTTTTTGGTTACCCCTTGGCCATTTTTTCGTTACCCCTTGTCCCCGACGGCGATAGGGCTTGTACCTTGTCCGGTTTGGGGGGGGGGCTTGAACCCCCCCCCCCAGACCCCCCCCGCGTTAACCTATGATCTTAGCTACACCAGGGCTGTCGCACGACACGAAGTTTGTAGATAAAACTTAGAATAAAATTTAATCTTTACTATTATTTATTTATGTTTCTGATATATCATTGGGGTCGAGGCAGCGACCCGAATAATGTGTCAAAACTCAATAAAGACAGTGTAAAATAAGCTTTCTCCTATTTAACCCTTTATGAGCCACCACTGATCAAGGCTGCTTTCGTTTGATTCTAACTAGCTTAGTTAATTAGTAATTAATTAGCAAAATTTGTCTCTCTCGAAGGACATTGGGCATACCGTAATGTCCTTCAGGAAGAACATGGCTGGTCTTAACATAGAAATTCCAACGAAGATTTCGTAGTTTCTATTACCTTGCATCATCTGTCTCCGCATCTTTATGGGGAAAACAATGGGGAAATCCCATGGGTAAAACAATTTCACGGATACGTTCAAATTTTTGCCCTTCTGAATATCCGTTCCTTTGTTTTCCGGTCCGAAACCTTAGACTGTTGTGCTTGAGTGCTCAGTGCATTATCAATATTTTACAGGCTTTTTATTGCATTTAAGGTGGTGATTCCTTTTAGAGACATCAACTTTGAACCGTTATTACTCATTCATTCCTTGGAGTTAAGAAGCCATTTTTATATTAAAATTGAGCTTAACATTTTCTCTTTCTAATGAATACAGTATATAAACTAAACTTTAGTTTTTTGAAATTATTTTACTGCATTTTTGAAGTAATTTAATTTTCCAGATTTTTTTGCAGGCTAAAGTAAATTTTTTCGCGAGGCGTCGTCCACATCATTCGATTCTACTACCAAATAGCTGGGGACCCTTTTTTAATTATTATGAAACCGCTCTTCGTTATAAAGAAATTAACTAAAATGTATGCGCAACCTGGATTTTGCCTACTTTTCCCAACTTTGGCAAGCGATAACTTTAGCTCGAAAGCAGCAATCGGGGCAACTAAAAAAGGGTCCCTGGGTATTTTTGTGCAAAACACGACTAGTAAGTAGCAACCCTCTATCTTGCATAGTAAATGCTGCACAATCGCTGGAAAAAATTTGGTCATGTTTTTGCAAAAACTACATTTTTTATGATAGCAGCGTACGGGATAGCATTTAGAAGATTACAATGCCACGAATAGTCGGCCCCAACGATACCTTCAAATTGACACCCATAGTTTCATTTTACGGTTTGCGTAGCTCAAGAAATGGCTGATTATTTGATTTCTGCAAAAATGACAAGTTTTCAACGCCAACATAAGAAAATCAGCTATATCTCACTATAGAGAAAAGCTAGAAAGGTGCTTCAAAAAGCAAAATGTAGAGCTCAACCAGATCTTTCGAATGAATATAATGATAGGTATGCAGCTACTGTCTAATTGTTAAAAATCGGCAAAAACGGCCCTGAACGGAGACGTCAAAGTTTTGAAGCGGGATTGCGCGGAGGGTGTTAGAATGCTAAAAGAACTTATTTTGGAAACTTTCATTAAATTTCATCTTGATTTGAACCGTCAACCAATAATATGTGCCCAAAAGGAATCACCACCTTAAGTGAACACTCTTAGAAAGACTCCTGTAGGAATTACAGGAATTCTTGTAGTTTTTTACAAAAGTGCTCCTGTGCGGTCAGTCACTAGCGGAGCTTCCTGTATTTTCAACAAAATCAACTTTTGTATTTTTTACCGGCCTCTCGAATAGTAAAAATTTCAGGCATTTCCTGTATAAAATACTAAAGAAACCTGTAGTTTTTATTACAAAAGTTTGCTGTAGAAAATACTAAAGTAACCTGTAGTTTTGTTCAACTTTTTGATCATGCTGAATCAGATAACAAACCTGTAGTTTTTACAAGACAAACTTGTAAATTTTACTGGAGCGACCTGGTATTTCAAAAAAGGGAGGATACCGGTGCGGGGGGCGGCCGCTCCCAAAATATTTTCGGCAGGGAGCGGACGTAACAAAAAATTCACCCATGGGATGTTGAGACTGAAAATTTGAAAAAATTCAAAAATTTCAGTCTTCAAAAATTTTGATCATTGTCGCCCTTATATACTTTGTTTGCGTTATCAGCGTATCGAGTACTTTCCTGTAGAGTAAACCTGTAAACCAGTGAAAACTACAGGTTTCACTTCCCTTGAATACTGGTCTAACTTGTAACCAATTCTACCAAGGTATGTCCGGTAAAAACTACCAACGATGTCCTGTAGAAATACCAGGACTTAACCTGTATTTTCTAAAAAAGCTTTTGTATTTATCATCTACAAAAGTGATTCCTGTAGTTTCTACTGGAACATTTCTAAGAGTGAACGTACTACTGTTTATTTCATACAGAAGAGATACTTTAGCTTCCCGAAAGATGCCAGCAACAATGCTAAAGTGCAGAACCCTCAAGCTAAAACCCGAAGAATTCGTGAATATATATATGGTGAGAATGGAGGCTTATTGGTTTGGTACGACAAGCAAAATTGTTAGAAACCGTTTCCGTCGGTAATATGTGCCTATTCTATAGAAATAGAATATTTTATTAATCGTAATGCTCACAGGTACCAATTGGGTCGGCTATGTGACAACTATAGTACGACCAAAAAAACTGTGTGTACAAACTTCGACCGTTTATAGCAGATTAACCTTTGGAGTAAACCCCAACAATATATATATACAAGTAGGAAAAATGCTCCTTGCAGTCGCATGTAAAATGCAATATGAGCTATGAGGGTCAACATTTAAATGTGTCAAGGACAAGATTTAAAACGTCTAATATGAGCCAGCATCTAAATCGGTAAAGGACAAGATGTAACTGGCTAATATGAGCCGCTACGTTTCTCTTGGGCTCATATTGACGCTCGCTGCCGTGGTTTCAACGGGTTAACATCACGACATCATACCATTTTGCCTA
>JASAND010012342.1:0-12203 GCA_030248195.1 Trissonchulus latispiculum
GTATATATATAAATCGCCTCTCTAGGTCCTGTCGTTAATTAGTAATTAACGGTTAATTAGCCGGGGTAAAAAACCAATGGCGGGAAAAAACCAACCGATGGGGAAAAACCAACCCCAGTATTCGGTCAGGGTACCTCATAATAGCGATTTTATGCATGCAACAGGTTAAATCGGCGTCGCTGACTTCATATCTGCACTTATTTTTGCGATATTCCGTATAATAAGTGAGAAAATCAAACACCAATATTTGCAGCATCAACTGGCTAGGTTTCATCAAATTTGCCAGTTTCTATGTTAAAATGCAAAAATTTGTAAATCTTTCGGAATTCGATGAAATAAATTAAAATAAACGTTGTTTCAGTGTTTTTCGCGTATTTCTTTGTCCCAGAGTACTTTTTGGCCGCTTTACTAATTAGCTGAGCCAAACAGCCGATCCGCCGAAATGAGGTTTTTACCGGCTAGCACAAAATTGCCAAGTCCAAATGCAATTTTGAGCTGTTCACGTGAAAGAACGCATTAAACTTGCTATGTGGATGACTTTTGAGCAACTAAGAACCATTTTTGGGAGTTTGGCAGCAAAAGCAAAACTGATGGCGGGAATGGATTCTCCGCCCCCGAAAACCTTTATATGCAAGATTTGAGAAGTCTATCTTGAAAAATAAGCGAAAAAACTAAGTTCAAAGTCGGACCCAAAATTCACCAACTTTGGCCGGCCAGTACCCAAAAATGGTGCAACTTATCGGAAAACGAATTCAAGATTTTACAACCCCAACATGCCTAGCATTACGCCAAGTAATTAGTTTAGCCCCATATATAGCGCAATCTGACTTATTACGGCTAATGTTAAGCATACTTTTGGGTCATTTTAGCGTTTTGACCGACTTTGGACCCCAGCCAAAAATTTTTTCTACCCCCGGGAAGCATAAAAACAAGCCTATCGGCTTATTTTTGTTGCGTACTCCAAGAATATATATGGTTTTCATAGGCAATAATTTTTCTATCTCTAGTTATTACGCCTACAAAACCCCCTTATGAGACATCAAATCAGAGAAACCGGAAAAAAACATCACTCTCGTAAGCGATTTTTGGGGCAACTTTTTAACGGAAAGTGGTACAGGGATGAAACTTCCACACATACTAAACTCGACACGTACAATTTTTGCGCACATAATCTGCGCATAATCTGCGCAGGAATCTGCGCAGCTCCTGCGCAGCCTTGTTTTACACTGTCATTTGACCTTAAGCACTCATATTATAGGGGTCGCTACCGCGACCCCTATGATATATACGTATGTATCTCAATTCCCAGCAAACGATCAGTGTCTAATTCTGCCAGAACCGCAGAGTAGGCACAATCAGCGTCTTAGATTGCCCGAAGTGTAATCCAAAAGCCGGCTGAAATGGATAAAATTTAACGTGTTCTGCCGGAAAATAGATTTTTCACTGGCTGATCGTCAAAACCTAGTTGAACGGTGATGCAAATAAATTTTCAGTGTGGAAGTTTTAAGAAAAATGAGTTATTGGTCAAAGTCAGTCGTTTATTCAATTTCCTGCGATTCGCATAATTTAATCGAAGGTTAGCACATCAAGAACATATATAGACAAATTTTTCTAGCGTAATTTAGAGATTTCTAGCGTAACTAAGCCATTTTTAGCGTAACGAAGCCAGTTTTAGCGATTTTTCGTTTTCCTTTCGTTCGACTAAAAATTTTCAAAAATTTAGGTAGGGGTTTGAAAATTTTTAGGAAGTGGGGTCCGGGTCGCCGAAAGGCCGAAATTTTTAGGGAGGGGATCGGCCGAAGGCCGATTTGGAGGGAAGGGTTGGAAAACATTTTTAGGGGAGGGTCGGTGACTCAACCATTTGGGGGGAGGGGTCCTCCCAAACACATCAATGGATGGACCCCGCCCCGCCCAGTCCCATCCCCCCATCCATCCATCGACATACCCCACCCTAAAAATTTCGAATTTTTAGCTAATATTTTCAAAAAATTTTCTAAAATTTAGGTAGGGGTTAGAAAATTTTTAGGGGGGAGGGGTCTGATAAAATCGATTTGGGGGGAGGGGTTGGAAAAAATTTTTAGGGGGGGGGGGTCGGCGACCCCTCCATTTGGGGGGAGGGGTCTCCCCCACCCCACCCCCCTAACACATCTATTGTCAAAGGTGCATTTCTCGCAATAATAAACACTTTAAGCCAAAACAATTTGGACATTTTTGAAAATTTTTGCAAAATTTATATACCCTAAAATAAAATACCCAATTTTTGGCCGTTTGGCCTTCGGCGCGACTACCCTCCCCCCCTCCCAGTTGGGGGGTGGGGGCCGACTCCCGCAAAAAAAGTTCTGGGGGGTTTGAGAAAATGGCTGGGGGGCCCCCAGCCCCAAACATAGGTGTACCTGGGGGGGGGGGTGGGGGGGGTTGAACCCCTCCCCCCAAATGGAAAAGTGCCGACCCCACCCTCGAAATTTTGGAGGCAGACCCCACCCCCAAATGGCCAAATCCCAGACGCGCGTTCACTTAGCAGCCAAGCAAGAGGTACGCGACGGCAAATGCTCGTGTACCTATATAAAATTCCGCGTACTTTCGTGTACCACACGTTATTTTTCGCGTACCTTTCAAAAATACCTGGTACGCAACTGCAACTTTTGGCTGCTAGATTCACAGTGTCACCATCACGTGACTGACAAGTAGCTAGCTCAGCTCAGGTATCGGTTAGGGTTGGGGACATCTCATGGGTGTGGGGATCAGAGTCGGTCAGACTGGTCAGAAGAGGTGGTGGGATGGGAGTCCCCCAACATTTCTGGGTGGCCCTGAAGACCCCCCCCCGCCCCCGAGAATTTTGTATGGGGACATTGAGAACCCCCTCGCCCGGAATTTTGTTTGGGGGGGGGGTGGATTTTGGGAATACGGAAAATTTTCTGAGGTGAAAAATGGCTGCGGGGCATAGGTGTAAGGTGGGGGGGTTGGGGGGGGGTAGCTTTTGAGCTTTTGAGTATGTTTAATGTACTGTACATCGAAAAAGGAGCATTTTTAGCTAAAAAACTTGGGTACAGTTTAGGGGGGTCCCCCTCCCCCAAATTTCGGATTTTGGTGGGGTCCCCCGAGCCAAATTTGGACCTTCTACTCCCCCCCCCAACCCAAACAGGTGGTACACCTATGGCCTCCCCCACCCCAAATCTCCGTTACACCTGTGCTGCGGGGGACTGCCATATATAGGTGTAATTGAGGGGAGGTTTGGGGGGATCCCTCCCATAGTTTCCCTGGAAATTTTGGTTGGGGGGGGGGGGTAAACTTCGGAAATTTGGTGGTCGACCCCCGAAATGTGATGGGGAGTACCCCCCCCAAATTCGGACCTCAGAAAATTCAAAAAAATGGCCAAAAAATGCAAAATTTTCTGTAATTTAGCCCTTTTTTCATCAAAATAAGGCTTGTTCTTAACGTTTTAGGCGTTTTTGCACCGTTTTAAAGCGATTTTAGGCCAAAATTTTAGAAAAATTTTTCAAAAAATGACCATTTTTCGACCAAATTTAGCTAGCTTTTTGGGTCCAAAAATCGTTGGGGGGGTTCGGGGGGGGGGTAGCCAAAAGTGGGGGGAGGGATAGTCCAAAAATCTGGGAGGGGGTAAATTTGGTCGAAAATTTTGGGGGGGGATCCCCCCCCCCCAACCCCCCCTAAGGAAACTATGATCCCTCCCTCAGCCGATTTTCCAAATCACCCCCAAAAGTTTTTGGGGGCCCCTGCCCAATAGTTTTACCGGAAATTTTGGTTGGGGGAGGGTAAACCTAGAAAAGAGGCGGTTGATCCCCGAAATGTGATGGGGACACTAGCGTAGATACGGGGCCCCCCCGCCTGTTTGTATATACAAGTTGCTTTGCAGTTTTGCTGTTATCTGCGTTATTCCCAACCGTAGGTGTAACGGGGATTTGGGGTGGGGGTGGGGGGCCCTCCCCCCTGTTTTGGGCCCCCCCCCCCTTTTAGACCACCACGACCCCCCCCCAAGCCTCCCCCAAAAACAAAATTTTTGTTCCAAAAGTCGCATTTTCAGCCATGGCTAATGCCGAAAATCATGAAATCGTTAAGTAATTTCAACATGTGTATTTAGACTCGAAAACTTGATTGCCAACATGTTTCTGAGTCCAGAATAAGGTCAATATTGAGTCTAGAAGTCCATAAAACCATTATGAACGTGTATTATATTTCTCGCGATAATAAACACGTTGCAAAATTTGCCCTAAAAATGACCAATTTTTGGCAAATTTTCGTGCCTACGGCGTGACTAGGGGGGCGGGGGGCCCCAAAAATTTTGGGCGGGGTTTGGAAAAATGACTGGGGGGTTACCCCCACTAGCGTAGCCAGAAAATTTTCGGGAGGGGGAATGCAAAATTTTTTCGGGTGGTCTGGGGGCGGCGCCCACCAGAAGCTGAGAAATTTTTCTATTTCGTGACCTTCGTGGAATGTTTACAGAGTATTCGTTGAAATTACAATGATTTCTAAGGCGCAGTGCGTGTTCATGCACCCAAATGATGCAGAAAGTGGAAAAAGTATATACACCAAATACACACAAATATATAGCCATGGGGGGAAAAACCCACATTTTCGGATTTTGGCTGGAACTTTTTTATTATAAGAATTAAATGTTTCAATAGCGTTTAATGGCGAAATTTAAAAATTTTCTCAACTTTCTCAACTCAACAAACTAGAAAATTCCGCCCCTCAACAGTCCTCGGTCAAAACCGCCCCCCCCCCTGAAAATTTTTTGTACCTACGCTACTGGATGGGGAGTATATATCCCCCGATCCCTCCCTCAAATTCGAACCTCAGGAAATTAAAAAATGGCCTAAAAACGCCAAATTTTCTGCATTTTAAGTTTTTCTCGTCAAAACGGCTTGTATACCCACCTACCCACTCAAACCTCCCCTACCTTACACCAATGCTCCCCGCCCAAATTTTTTTACAAAACTTATCCTCAGAATTATTCACATGCCTTTCCCCAACTTTCTACAGTCCCGGCTGAAAGTTACCCACCCTTTTGCTTGCGAGCAATTCGCAAGCAACTCGCGAAAGTTCGTAATCCTTTTTATACAATGCTCGCGTCTGCTCGTAGTGTTTTTATACGTAACCTTATGCTTTTTTCCGTCAGCTACCTTATTTTCAAATTTTTTGTACATCTTCTTCAATAGTGCTGCTTACAATACGCATAAGCGTCAACAATACTGTGTAAGCTATTTACGCATGTATATACATGTATATTTTTGTACACGCATAGTAAAGACATGCAGTGTAGGTCTACATACAGCAGTACACGTGTTATGCTTATACGCATAGACAGTGCAGCACTGAAATAGTTGTGCCAAAATGATCAAAAGAATTCCAAAAAAGAAACACAAAAACCAACTGCTCGTGGAAATTTGCAAGCATTTTTTGTTAGTGTTCGCGAGCAATTCGCGAATTGCTCGCGAAAAATAAGGGGTTACTTTCAGCCGGGACTGTAGCTCAGCCCCAGCGATTTTAGACTCAAAAATTAACTGTATGTCTAAAAATATGTAGGTCATTTTTAATAGGTCTTTTGGGGACCACCGCCCCCTCCCAACTGGCGAAAATTCGGGGATTTTGAGGGTAAAGTTTGCATAATTTTTCTAAAATGTCCAGATTTATATATGGTTTCAATTTAGGCTGAATTTAAATTTTTATTCTCGGTCCGGTTTTGATGTTTTTGTGTTTTAGCTTTCATCTGGAAGTCGTACATATACGTACGATCGTACATTATATTTACATACGTAGTTGCTAATTATTATTTACTGATTGAAAACTTGAGCAGAGGTCATTTATTTACTGCAGAGATCGGGGAATTGTTGAGATCATGCATCGAAATATTTGGACCACTTGCTCTGCTATGTTTACATTCACACACATTTTGGCGTTATTTATTTTTTATTCCCAATATATATTTCTTCATTTTCATTACTCGATTGATCCTGCTATGATTTGACCTGATTATAAGCTGATTTTCTCTCCTCATTTGGAACTTTGGGTATGTATGGTTGATAATATGTGTGTATTGTATATATAAGTGCTTTGACAGGGCATTTTTTGTGTTTTTTTTCCGGGGGGAGGGTTGCAAAACTTAGCCAACAATGAGTAATTTTGGCATATTTTGCTGTACAAACGCAATATATACATACGTTCTCAAAAATGCCAAGATTTAAGCTAAAAATAGCCATTTTTACGAATGGCATCTGGTACATCTGTTCTGTATGACCAGGTTGCATTTACATTAAGACATTTATATACATATTCATCAAAAAACGACACAATGTATGTATGTAACCCAACTTACCCAAGGAAATCATTTCTACATATTGGAGGACACTGATAATTGGAGAAGGGCAATCCGGTTATATGTACAGTCATTCCGTACGTATATATGTGTATAACTTGCTCATGCAACAGGAATTCTCTAAGCTGCAAATTATATATAAAGCAAGGTGCAAGTATGCACTTTTGCAGGCTTAGAAAACAGCAATGCATGGAGAATGTTCGAGCCCAACCCAAACGAAATATATAGTAAAACCAGAGCCTGAATACGTATATATACATATACCTGAAACGCATAGATAAGGTATATACATACATTGGTCATTGTAAACCTGGGAGCAGTTTCATAAAAGCCGGACCTAATTTGGAGCTTGTACTCCCCAACCCCGACATGTAAGGTAAGGTAAAGGTAAAGGTGACCCCTGGAGAATATCTCCATCCCTGCTTCAGGGACAAGGGGTGCCGGTGCTCATCCCCGGATACACAGCCGTAGAGCCAGGAGTGTCACCTCAAATGATGACTGCATCCGTGGAAGGGGGGCCGGCCCTTCAAGGCTTTAAGCCCTACACGGACTCCTGTTACCTTCCCACAATAGTGGTACCCATTTACCGACCAATTAAGGATGGATAGCTGGGTTGGCTAGAGCTCACGGCGAACCGATATGTGCTTAGTCCCTTGCTCAAGGGGATTTGTGAAAGCTTTGTGGCAGCGGGGATTCGAACCTCGGACTATCGGATCCGAAGTCGAACGCCTTAACCACTCGGCCGGCACGGCACATGTGGTACACCTATGAAAGTATGACTGGGTAGCAGGGATGGGCACCGGAAAAAACGGTTTTGTCCGTTTTTTTCCGCAGGCTTCTGAAAAATACTGGCGTTTTTTCCGATAAGTTGAAAAACTTTTGAAAAATTAGCAGTAAAATTGGAAATTTTGGGAAAATTTTTAAATTTTTCCGAAAAAATCTAGAAATTCTTTAAAATCGCCTGTATTCATAGTTTATCGCATGAAAATACGTTTAAAAGCTTAAATTTGTTAAAATTCGCTCAATTTTGGCAATCCAGAAACAATTTGAACCGTTGGTGATATCGGAAAAAACGAAAAAATACTGGAAAAAACCGGAAAAAACTAGATTTTTTCCGGAAAAACCCAACCCTGAGGTGGCCAGCATCGGTTAGTAGTACCCATGTATATAATGAATATTTGGGGGGAGGAAAGGGTTACGGACGACCTCCCCCCAGTTTTTTCGCTAGCCACACGCACACCTATGGACCCATACCCAACCTAGGTTTTTTTGGTTAAAACTAGCGTCGTTTTCAGAAATGAATAATAGTTTTTGACGAAAGAATGATGAAGCCAAAATGTAGAAGGGGCACTCAAATCTAACAAAAATGCAAAGTTATCATTATATACGTTTTAACACTGATTTTTCAAAAGATTTTCAGATTTTGGGGGGCTGGGCGCTGGCGCCCCCCAAACCCCCACTATTGCCCTTGTAAAGCTTCGACAATGTTTGAGTAGTCAATCAGTATATTATACAAAGTCATGGATTACGAGACTTCATGCTACATCCTTCAATTGCGTTTCTGATGTAAGTTTCTCATTTCTTATATATACAATTTTCATTGAATATTTTTGAAAACTCTCTTAGGATTTTTTCGCCTAGAATGGAATGAGAGATTATTACGCTGCTATCACGTATGTATGCTAATAAGCACTTTTATTGAATAAATGCTATAAACTACTAGGGACGAATCTGGGGGCGCGGTCGACCCTGCGAAATGTAAGGGGGTACCCTCGCCACAGGTGTGTGGCTAGGCAAAAAATCTGGGGGGTCCCCGAAAATCAAAAGTCAGATCCCCTAAATTTTCGATTTTTGTGTCACTTTTGGCTACTGTTTGGCGAAAAATCCAGAGGTGGGTGGGGCAGCAAAATCTGGGAGGATAGCGAAACTTTTTGTTTTAGTGGGAGTCCCCCCTATTAAGACATCTATGTCCCTCCATCCAACCCGCACCCCTCCCCCAAAGTTCGGACATCAGCAAATGCAAAACAAGCACAAAACCGCAAAATTGTCAGCATTTTAACACTTTCTTGTCAAAACAAGGCTTGTTTTCATCGTTTTAGGCGTTTTTACACGTACACCCTTTTAAATCAATTTTATTCCAAAAACTGAAAAATTGCCATATTTTGTCAAAATTTAACTGTTTTTTGACTCCAAGGAGGGCTGAGGAGGGGGTTCGCGGGTAGCCGAAAGTTGGGGGGAGGGTAAGTCAAAATTCAGAGGGGGTGAAGGGAGTTGGAGGCTGCCCCAGCCCCGCTACCCCTTACACCTATGTTTCTACCTGTGCCCTCCCCTTTAACACATTCACAACGAAATCTGGGTTAGCTATCTCCAGGCTTATGAGAAGTTAGCAGCCAAAATGCTTGTTTGCGTACCCCATAAAAACTTGAGGTACACGGAAAACGAAGTCCGTGTACCGAAAGTACGCAGTAGCGTACCCTGGTACACGACATTTTCAACTCGTGTACCTGTTGGTCGGCTGCTAACTTCTCACTGCAAAATCCCAGACCCCACCCACCCAAATTTGCCAGACCCCACCCTCAAAATTTTGAAAATTTTGCCTCAAAATTAGTAAAAATTCGAAATTTTTGCAAAAAATCCAAGTTTTTTTCGAATAAATGAGCAAAAATGAAGAAATATTTTTGATTTTTAGTTGGAAATAACGCTTTTTTTTTAGTAAATTTGCGAATTTTTTCTAAATTTTTGACCAAAAATTTTTTACCCCTCCCCCCAAATCGATTTTTCCGGACCCCACCCGACCTCAAATCGGCTGACCCCACCCACCCTCATTTCGGCTACCCAAACCCCAACGATTTCTCAAGGTACACCTATGCCCCCAAACCCCCCAGCATACCATACACCGATGTGGGAATTGAAGAGAGGTTTGGGGGGGGGTAGGTAACCCCCCCCCCCCGCCCTTTGTCCAAACCACCCCCAAAAATTTTTGGGGGCCCTCCCCCCAACGGGGGGGGGGGGGGGTAGTCGCGCCGCAGGCGCGAACAATTGTCCAAAAATCGGGTATTTTTAGGGTAAATTTTGCAAAATTTTTCAAAAATGTCCAAATTTTTGGCTTAAGGTGTTCATTATTGCGTGAAATACACGTTTTAAACAGTTTTATGGACTTTCTCCTGCCCCCCGCCCTCTCACCTGTGTGTCCTCCTGTGGGCGGGCTCACCCCAAACCTCCCCCCAACCTATGCTAACGCCTTGAAAGTTGCCAGACTTATTCAATTTTTCCAGAAACTTCCCAGCCCATAGTAATGTTGGTAACCTAATCGTTTCGCAATACTTTGAAGTTCGGCAGACTATTGCATGAAATTCAATGGATGATTTCGAAATTCTATATGACTTATCATGGTAAGGTATATATATATGCTAATTGTAATAAGTAAGATGCTAAGTAATTTTGTTTCATATGTTTCTTGTGCACATGAAGTGGTCTCCAATAAATAAACTAAAAAATTTTTCCACTACGTGCAAATCATCTTAGGCGTAAAAACAATTTAATCCAAAGTGATTTCATCCAATCCTTCTTGGAAGTTGAGTGAATACGTTAACTTTGTGACAGAATAGAAAGCTCTAAAATTCTTCGAAAAGAAGTCCCTCTACATGGAAACATCGATCAGAGAACTTGAGGCTTTTGTCGCTTGTAACGAAAATTAGTTTCTAACATCTTGAGATTCGTACGAGTACCTTGTTTAAAAAGCTATATATAGTTGGCATGACATTATTACATATTCTAAGTATGTATCCAGGTTTTCTCCCCAGATTTAACTAGCTGATATAGTTCGACTCCTGATCTGACGTTTTGCCTGGTTTGTACCTTCGATTCTATTGGATCCAGAATCTTGCCAGAGCTTGGAATCACGATATCGCAAGGGGTCAATCCTTCCTTCACACCCATGCATATTCCAATCTGTATGAATGGGACACCTGAAAGCTGCTCCGTAAGTTTGATCAGGATGCCCGTAAGGTGAGCGCAGAACGTATTTTCGCCTTTGACCAGCAGGCTGATAAAAACCCTGAGTACTCTTTTTGTACTTCTGATGTGTACACTGAGCAGAGCACAACTTTCACGGAATGAAGAGGCCCTTAAAGCACATATGGATACAAATAGTAGCTGAAGTTTTCATCCGCTCCGGCACCAATAACTTCCAGCAAACTATCAAATTCAGCTTCGGTTTGCGTCATTACGCCCAAGCAGCATATCTCAAACAATGAGTTGATGGCAACTCCCTGAATACATGCACAATGGGTCCTGTCCTTCACTATTGAATGAATGATGTTTTGCTGCTGCTGTTGAGGCCAAATGGTTTAGGAATATGCCGTTCATTTTGCGTCAGTTGATTATTAATATGCATGCTGCAGAAACTTTTATAAATGTCACCTGCCTTGGTGGTAAAAAAAAAGTCACTTCTTAGGTGAATAGCGATGTAATAATGACACTAATATTACCTTAAGTCACAGGAATGGGATGCTAAACAACAGGCGTTATACCAGAATACAGATTTAATTATCAGCTCACAAAAACCAGGCAAAACGTCAGATCAGGAGTCGAACTATATCAGCTAGTTAAATCTGGGGAGAAAACCTGATACATACTTAGAATATGTAATAATGTCATGCCAACTATATATAGCTTTTTAAACAAGGTACTCGTACGAATCTCAAGATGTTAGAAACTAATTTTCGTTACAAGCGACAAAAGCCTCAAGTTCTCTGATCGATGTTTCCATGTAGAGGGACTTCTTTTCGAAGAATTTTAGAGCTTTCTATTCTGTCACAAAGTTAACGTATTCACTCAACTTCCAAGAAGGATTGGATGAAATCACTTTGGATTAAATTGTTTTTACGCCTAAGATGATTTGCACGTAGTGGAAGAATTTTTAGTTTATTTATTGGAGACCACTTCATGTGCACAAGAAACATATGAAACAAAATTACTTAGCATCTTACTTATTACAATTAGCATATATATATACCTTACCATGATAAGTCATATAGAATTTCGAAATCATCCATTGAATTTCATGCAATAGTCTGCCGAACTTCAAAGTATTGCGAAACGATTAGGTTACCAACATTACTATGGGCTGGGAAGTTTCTGGAAAAATTGAATAAGTCTGGCAACTTTCAAGGCGTTAGCATAGGTTGGGGGGAGGTTTGGGGTGAGCCCGCCCACAGGAGGACACACACAGGTGAAGGGGGGCGGGGGGGGGAGGAGAAAGTCCATAAAACTGTTTAAAACGTGTATTTCACGCAAAAATGAAAACCTAAAGCCAAAAATTTGGACATGTTTGAAAAATTTTTGCAAAATTTACCCAAAAAAACCCCGATTTTGGGAAAATTGTTCCCGCCCGCGGCCCCCCCACCCCCCCCCCCCCCAGTTGGGGGGAGGGCCCCCAAAAATTTTTGGGGGTGTTTTTTACAATTGGCTGGGGGGGGGGGGTTACCTACCCCCCCCAAACCTCTCTTCAATTCCCACATAGGTGTAAGGTAAGCTGGGGGGTTTGGGGGCATAGGTGTACCTTGAGAAAACGTTGGGGGAGGGGGTAGCCGAAATTAGGGTGAGTGGGGTCAGCCGTTTTGAGGTGGGGTGGGGTCCGGAAAAATCGAATTTGGGGGGAGGGTAGAAAAAATTTTTCGTCGAAAATTTAGAAAAAAATCGCAAATTTGCTAAAAAAGCGTTATTTCCAACCAAAAATCAATAATATTTCTTCATTTTTGCTCATTTGTTCGAAAAAACTTGTTTTTTTGCAAAAATTCCGAATTTTTTACTAATTTTGAGGCAAAATTTTCAAAATTTTGAGAGCAATACGTAACTGAACGAAGTA